>JAANYP010003729.1:77500-92236 GCA_020465985.1 Centrapalus pauciflorus
TAAAAAACTTTTTTAATTTTTTTTTTTCACATAACCATGTTTAATTTAATGGGCAAGACCAAAAATAGTAACATGTTTTGACAATGTTATCATTAGTAGTAACATTATTTATTTTTTATCATTAATAGTAACAACTTTTTATTTTTCTATCAATAATAGTAATGAGTGACCTGTAAACCTGTTTAGCAGGTCACTTACTTTTCAGTTATCAAAAATAGTAACATATTTTCATATTTGTATCAATAATAGTAACTTATCAAACTAAAAACATAATTTTTTTATTTTATTAAGTTTTCTAATATTCCATAAACACCAAAATAAACCAAATTTTTATTCCGAATATTTACGGATAGATAATATTCGATTATTTATTCACATTATATATAATATGAATGAAAAAATATTGTGAATCATTTCAATTTTCACTTTTTCCAACAAAAAAATAATGAACCATCATTTTCTTAGTTTTTCCGAATCAAATAATACAAATCGTTCCATTTTTTAGTTTTTTCCAATATAAGTGAGTCATAGTTTTTTTTATTTAAAAAACAAAAAATCAAAAAAATTACAAATTGATCATGTTTTAGATTTTTTAACAAAAAACCATAAATCATTTGATTTTTCGTACAAGTGGTTATGTATCGTTTTCACGGATTACAATATTTTTCATTCGACAAAACTATAAACTGGAATTCTTCATAGTTTTTTCGTTGTTAAAAACACAAAAATAAATGAGTAGCATTTATTTTGTACGAAAAATCAAAATGATTTATAGTTTTTTCTAAAAAAATCTAAAACATGATTGGGTCGTAGTTTTTCATTCAGGAAAGCTAAAAGTTGTATGGTTTGTAATCAATTTCGTTTGAAATTTACTAAAAAACTGACAATTTGTACTTTTATTTATTCCAAATGAATAATACTACGAATGAAAAAGTATTGCAAGTCATTCATTTTTTAGTTTTTTTTATGAATGGAAAAACCATGACTCATTGTGGTTTATAGTTTTATGAATGAAAAATATTGAGTTTTTTTTGATTTTTTGTTTTTTAAATATAAAACTATGACCCATTTAGATTTTAAAAAACTAAAAAATAAAACGATTTGTATTATTTTATTCGTAAAAACTAAGAATATGATGGTTCGTAGTTTTTTTGTTGGAAAAAGTGAAAATTGAAATGATTTGTAGTATTTTTTTTCCATTAATATTATATATAATTGTGAATAAATAATCAAATATTATCTATCCGTAAAAATTCGGAATAAAAATTTGGTTTATTATGGTGTTTATGGAATATTAGAAAACTTGATAAAATAAAAAAAATTATGTTTGTAATTTGATTTGTTACTATTATTGATAAAAATCTGAAAAGATGTTACTATTTTTGATAACTGAAAAGTTGGTGACCTGCTAAACAGGCTTATAGGTCACCCATTATTATTATTGATAGAAAAATAAAAAGTTGTTACTATTAATGATAAAAAATAAATAATGTTACTATTAATGATAAAAATGTCAAAAATTGTTACTATTTTTGGTCATTTGCCCTTAGTTTAATGTTATACGCATGATATATGAATTTCACATAGATTCACACTTTCTGTGTCCTTAAAAATTATGTGAATGCTCAATGCATATTTATGTGAATGGTCATCCATGTGAATGGTCATTTCACACCATGTGAATGGTGTGAATGACCATTCACATGATCTTTTTTATCATTCACAAGATTTACGATGTTACTTCTTTTGAAAAAAAGTCTTATAATGTTGTCTTATACATGTCTATTAAAAAAAATATATGTGTTAATGATCATTCACATTAGGGTACGCTGGAATCTCATAGGTACGCTGATGAACCTGATTATATATATATATATATATATATATATATATATATATATATATATATATATATATATATATATATATATATATATATATATATATTAGATTGAGGTTCAATGGAAATCTCAATGCATTGAGAATCTTTGAGAACCAAAGATGCATTAAGAGCATATTTGGAATGCTTAATTTATTCCCATTTTAATTTTGAAATTAATGATTATGCTTAATTTATTTTCCCTTTCAATTTGAAATTAGTAATTTTTATTTTCCTTTAAATTTAAAAATTTTATAATAATTAAGATGGAAACTCTTAAAATAATGCATGCTCCATACTTAATTTGTTATGTTTCCAAATCTCCAGAATTCCTTTCAAATCGACACTTTCAAACATGATTCATGGTTGTTTGTTATGGTATTATACTATTTTTTGATGATAGGGAAATCTTTCACCGGTAGAAAACGAAATCGATTAACCTACAACGTATTCATCTGACCATCATAGTTTGATCGATGAAGACGATGGTAATGTAGATCGGTTGATGACAATGATCAGCGACGACATCTCTCTCTCTCTCTCTCTCTCTCTCTCTCTCTCTCCGGCTGACAATGAATCCGACATGATGATCAGGAACCCATGAATTGATGAACAAAAATGAAGATGATGGGATGACGATGGTTCGAAGATGGCGTTGATGATGGTAGTGATTCGAAGATGGCGAAGACGATGGAGATGGTTCGAAAATGGCGAAATGATGACTTAAAGATGACGAAGATGACGTTTTGAAGATGACAAAAATGATGGTGGTGGTTCGAGATGCATCCTATGTCAAAATGAAGATGCATCACGGTTGAACCGATGAACAAAGACGATGTGAAGAAAACGATTTGAAGAATGAACAAAGAGTGTTCGAATTTGAATGGTGGTCCAAAGGTTGTTTGATTTTAATGTTGATTCACATGAAGAGATGCATCACTGTGATGGAAACATTGAACAGGAAGATGATGAATGATGAAAAACAATGCTGGTGGTTCGAGATGCATCCTATGTGAAAATGATGATGCATTACATTGAACCCATGAACTGATGAACATAGACGGTGTGAAGAAAATGATTTGAAGAATGAACAAAGATTGTTCGAATTTGAATGGTGGTCCGAAGGTTGTTTCATTTTCGTGGTGATTCACCGTGTAAAGATGCATCACTATCATGGAAACATTGAACACGAAGATGATGAATAATGAACAACAATGATGCACCGTGTTATCCATGGATATGATGAACACAGAGGATGAACCAACATAAATACAAAGATCTATTGTGCATTGTGTTGTGATAAACGTTGTGCATTGACTATTTAACGCAAAATTTTTGTATAGTTTGTATAATATTTGAATGAACAATGAATCAACATCTTCACCATCTTTTTTGAACTTAATTTTTTCTGTAAAATTTAAAAGTGTATTAATTAAATTTCTTATTTAATTATTTGATGGAATATTGAATTAATATAAAATTAAAATTGATTAATCTAGATATATTTTTTCCCGAAAATACCCTTCAGTAGATGTATCTGATATGCTGCATAATGAGATGCACATGCATGTTGCATCACGAGATGACATTGATTTAATGACTATTTGATGGTTCCTTAGTGATGAACCCAGTCGTATGAGTATCAAAAATAAACCAAAACACTATATAGATAGGGTAAGTGGGATCGAATCCACAGGGAAAGTCAGGACGCTAAACTAGCTTCAGAGACTGTTTGGATTGGAATTGAAATCATTTGCTTTGAGTTAATTTCATACTGTAAGTTGCTATTGTTGCGTTGTAACACAGAAGAATTAGATTAAAGAAGTTTCACTTAAGGAGAGAGGGTGTTTAGATACTATGACAATTCTGATTACGGACACAATTTACATGACTTAATTTGAAATCACAACTCATGCTCTGAAGACAACGTATACCACTCTATTCGTTGTCTTCCTCCCCTATAGAAAGTTGGCACAACCAATGACATGGATATCAACTGTTCTAGATACATTCATTGTTAATTCAAGTTCATTCATGCAAATGTAATCCAAATGACAATTTCCATATAAATGAGTTAGTTGTCACAACAAATATTCTTAAGACAACATATGCAACTCTATTAATTGTCTTTCCCTTTTATTGAGTTGGCACAACTAATGATATCACTATACCCTGTTATATACAATACCCGTTGTTTCACAACCATTCATTCATTCACAAATAAGATCCACAACCCCTTTTAGCACAAATGGAAACTGAAATTAATTAAACATTCATTCACACCATAGTATGCAAACTTAAGAACAAACACCACAAAGTATTTAGCCAAGCATAGCTTGGACTAGCATACTAACAATGATAAACATAGATGAAAACATTCAACTACCAATAGTGTGTAAATACAATGAATTAGACGCCAAATGCTTGATCCGTGCTTGATCTCGTTGTTTTTCTCCTCTTGTTCGCCTCCTAGAATTCCCCTTCTGTGTGTGTAACACCAAAATTGCGAACCCCTCAAAATGTGGTAACCGTCCTCCCTAAAAACGCTGCCCTCACTGCCGCACCAGCGTCGACCCCAGCGTCTGAAACACTGGGCAAGACGCCGCATCAGGCTTCTGGGATGCTCAGACTCTGTAATGCCCCGATCTTCGGACGCTCCTTCGGCGTCTGGGACGCCTTGCACGAATTCAGTACTCCAGTCACCATTTTGCTTATTTTCTGGCCAAACAACTGCAATCATAAAACTTACATTAGTAGTACCAATTTTCTTACATTTAACACACAAAAACACAACAAAAACACATAAAAATAGAAGTGATTTATATCACTGATCAAACCTCCCCAACTTATACCTTGATCGTCCCGAACAAGGCATCAAAACAGAGACAAAAGAATTAACATCTGAGTTTTCTAACCTTGAAAGTGTGAACTCATGACATGGGAAGAATAGTGAAAGGATAGAACTCAAATGCTTAGCATGTTCAAGCTATGGACTTTTCCTTCATAATAGATCCTTAGACATTGATTTTTAGCTCAAGGTTATGAGTTGCTTCTCTCAAATCTCAATTGCACACTTTGGATCACAACACCTTTCTGCTCTTTTCTTTCCTTTTTTTTTACTAACACTTGTAATCATGACTTTCTATTAAGTCCATGTAACGGGAGTTGGGTCAATCAAATCCAAACCAAACGGTGTTAGGTGATTAGGCATGACGGTACCCCACAGACTTAATTTCCCGAACTTACTAGGCCACATGTTAGCTTATTCAACCCCTTTTTTTCTTTTCTTTTCTCTTTTCTGTGCTATGCATACATTACTCTCCCCCTTATTGCCATCAATACCAAAGATTTATCAGATGAGATTTGATCAATATCTCCCATGCTAAACACTCAACTTCCATCACACTCACCTTTCATTAAACCAAAAGTTACTTCCTTTTAAAGCTATCAAACCCACTATGCTTATCCCCTCTAGAACTCTTAATTTAAAACTTGCACAGGACAATTCTTACATAAGCAGTTAAGAAATGATCAGGACACTATCACTATAATACACATTTGCAAAAAATAACCAAACACCTAAGAAAACCACTAAAACTAAAAATGCAATAACTTAACCAAAAGGAAATGAAACGAAAGTACCAGGCAATAGAGCATCCCTCTCAGCTCCTCTCTATGATCGTGGCCCAAAGATGCCACTGAAATAAGCTGCAAAGCCTTGTTGATCTCGATTTTGAGGTGTGGATGGAGGTTGATGAAACGGTGCTAATGCAGGATGCACCACTGGATTGCCCATGCCCCTTGCAATGGTTTCATAATTTGGAGCCTGATACCTCTCAAATGGTGTGTAAGGCAGCTCAGCCCTGTAATCAGCATAATGCCTCATCTCATCAGCATATTGCCATTGCTGGCTGTATAAGTATGCATTCATAAACGTGCCAGCCCTCACACCCAGGTAAATGTCATCCAATTGCCTCCTTTGTGCTCCTACCTCTGACTGCAACCAATTGATTTGCCTCTGTTGCTCTTCCATCAATCTATCCTGCCTCTGCCACCTCTCTCTCTACTCATTCCTCATGCCAGTCACCTCTGTGCTCAAATTAGATAACATCTACACAATATTGCTCAGATCCCCTGCTTCACCTTTTCTGACAGCCCTGCTCTTTTGCCTCTCGATCCTCTCCTCTTCAGGGTATGGTGTCACTACCCCCTTCTTCTTTTCAGTGTCATAGATCTCATATCCGTCGTCTGCTTCTCTCAATATTATGTATTTCATTGAGCTGACCTTGATCCACAAACTGCTCTCCTTAATGATCTTAGCTGGGGTAGTTTCGGCCACAACACCTTTCACTTGCAAAAACCTAGACAGCAACCACATGTGAGGTATCACACGTCTCTCCCGTGTGTTGTACATATTCCACAGATCCTCCATCACAACCCAGGCAAAGGACAGTGGCTCCTTTCCTGTCAACAGAACATGAATGATACTCACGTCCTTCAGCCTCACCTTGCTAAGGTCCCCAGACCTTGGTAGAATATTGGTGATCAAATTTTTGTGGAGTACTTTTGCCATCGGCTGCAAATCACTTCTTTTGAAATCCTTGTACCTGGATACCTGTTCCCGCTGAAGATCAAAAGCTGCCATCATCTTTTTCTGCCACACCTCAGAATACATCATCTCTGTCCCAGCCAAATAACCTTCAGTCCTATACACATATGCTTGCCTTTTCTCCATCCCTCATGCAACCTGTGTCCACTTCAAACACTTCCCTCACATCTGCAGCTGTCATTCTGATTTCCTGGTTGACAACTCTACCGATCAGTGTGTAGTTGCAATCATCAACGCCTCTTCCTAGCCTCAGATTGGACATCCATTCCGCAACAACAAACGGGTACAACTCCTCTCCTCCCATGTCTAGCACCTTCTCCCATCGTAAGGCCTTGAACAGTTCTACCACACCATAATTGCCGAATTCATCTCTGTCCAACTTCTTCTCCTAGATATACTTCGTGTCCTCCCCCCCACTTTTCCATGAACAATTCAGCTCTGATCCTTTCATCATGTTCAGATAAAGACTTGGTCGGATCCCATACAACAGGAGGGCAAATAGTTTGTGTTGCTGGTGCTGTTTTCTTCCTCTTGGCTATGTTTTTCACTCTTTGTGATGATCCAGACATGGTGAATCCTGAAATGCAACAAAAACAGACACAACCATAATGATAAACTGTTAGTTATCAACATATTCATTCTCACACATATAACCTGCAGTCCACAAGAAGGTTCTCTGTCATACATCCATGTGTGAAGCTTGTGCCAAAAATCGAAAAAATTGGACACCCCCTCCCCAACTTAGAGGGAAGTGATGTCCTCATCACAAAATAAAGCACACAAACAACACAAAGAAGAACGAATTAAAACAACCACAGAATTATATAGCAAAAGGTACCATAATATTGCAAAGAAAGGGGGAAAAGAAGAGGAGAAATTGTTAGTAGTTAAGTACAGGAAATTGTTTCAACGCCACAGGCGGCGGAAAGAGCTAAATCACACCCAAAAGAAGCAAATTGTTCATTATACAACCTTTCAATCCCATCTCACACAAGAAACATCACATCCCAAAATACTGTGAAGTGCCACCAAGACCAATCATGAATCCGCAGCCTCCTGGTAGTGGACGCTCTTTGGATTCTCCCTCCTGTTCCTCCGGCTGTGGCATTGGTGCTGGTGGTGGAGTCACACTATATTCCACTTCTCTAGTGGTTGTTACCAAAGCTGTCAATTTATCTAACTTTTCAGTATTAGCCTTCAACGCTGGTAACACCACAGTAGTTAGTGTTTGATGAACCTTGGCCACCATGGTAGCTAATTCCTCTGCTGCCTTGATGAAATCGTCCGTAAATGTTGACGGGAGAGAACAAGTGCCAATGTGATATTGTGGTTCAGGGGTGGGGGAACGTGGTCTGGCCAGCTTTGTCTCAAATTTGTTGGCTTGGTCTCGGATGATTGCGAAATTACCTACCCGAGTGAAAGACATCCTACCAAACAATGCTTTGATGAAATAACGCTCATTATCTGGGATAGACAAATAAGCGGAATCCTGTGGAATGGCTCCCATCAAGTCAAACAAATCGGATAACAATCTAGCATGAGCTAATTCGGTTATGTGAGATGACAGAATCAGATTCCAGATGTTATGCAGGCACAAATGGGCTAAAGAAATCAACGGCTTCTCAGTCAGTAGGGCATTAACTGTAAGGTCTACGACTGCAAGATCTATCTAGACGCGGATCCGTGAACGAGTGCGGAATCCTCGTTGACGGTTAGACGGACAACTCTCAACCAACGGAACACGGAGACTATTAGACGCTGAACAAACGACACACGAACGATCCTACGAACTAATTCTCTCCGAAACGGCACTCACCTAGCTGATAAACTCGAGATCGCCTTTTGCTTAATTCCTCACGAATTCTGCTAAAAGTCCCTTAATGATTCGAGTCTATCCCTAATTATAGACCCTGATTCGAGTCTGTTGTGGGCCAAGCTCGAATCTGGCCCAAGGCCCATTCGAGTCTGTCCACAAGACACTCTCGAATCTAGCCCATTCGAATCTAAGGATACATTCGAATCTATCACAGATTCGAATGTCTTCCTTTACCTATTCGAATCTAGCCAATACACTTAAATACTTAAGTGATGAAACTTATGTTTTACTTATGCTTGAGTTAATTTTTGACCTTTATGTTTGAACTTCTTGTAATATGTTACATCAAGTTCAAACACACAATCAATAACAGACAAACACATATAAACATATATATCAAAACACTTGTTAATACTCAGAATATTACTTAAACCATAATGCAGATCGATTAGACTGCTATCGTCACACAGGGTGTACCAACAGACTCCCCCTTGACGATAGCTTCTAATTATTTACATTACATCAAATTTAAGTACTAGAGCTATATATACTACTACCTGCATATAATCCAGCATCTATACAAACTTTAACTACCTTTTGGAACTTCCTGGCTTCAGATCTCCATGGTTCAGTAAAGAAGATAGGCTGATCATGAAGCTTTTTCAGGTCGTCCTTTGATAGGTTTATCAAATGCAGTGGATCATATACCTTCAAAATGACCTGCTCGTCTTGATCCTCCATGATGGCTTCAGCAGTGTCAATCTCGAGGTACCACCATTTCATGTTGCTCAAAATGTTCTGTGGCATCGATTTCATTGGTACTTTCTTTAGACACCTCACAGGTTTGTATACCATTCTGGCCCATGGCCTACCTGTATGAGGATCTATTCTCGACTGATCCTCGACCCTCTTTCCGGTCCTTGGCTTGAGTCGCTCGAACTTTCCTGATCTTCCTTCTTTCCTTATAATTCTTGCCACAACTTCAGCGTACTGGTCTTCACCTATATTAATTAACTCTTTCCATGCAAGCTCCTTTACTTCAATCTTGGGCAATGAGTTAAATGCTTTTAGTGTTCGCCTCAAGTATTGTAGTCCATCTCTTCTTTTCAAGATAAATAGCTGCAGTTCTTTGTCAAAGAACCAGCTTATAATGCCTCCTGAGAAGCTTCCAGCACCTGGAACTCTCATTTTCTTCTTCATCTTCAACTGATCTTTCTTTTCCTCTTTCTTGAACCAAAGATTTATCAAGTAAGCTCTAGATGGCTCCTTCTCGGCCTCTTCAAGTTCTTTGTCCTCGACTGAGGCTACCTTGATATAGTCAATGTCAATCACATTATGATTTTGTCCTTCATATAGCTCCGTGACAGGTTGTGAATTGATAATAACCTCATTGACATGATCGTCTTCATCATCCAACACTTCATCGTCTGATTTCCAGTCCACAACCTCCTCTGGAATAAATTCTCCTTCTTCTAACTCTTCTTCTTCATCGTCAAAATCCATAAGCTCTTCCTCTATGTCCTTCAGTGCATCAATCATGTCACTGTCCAGAACCCTCGAGGAACCTGCTTCTTTTCCAGATCCTCCTACTTCTCCTTCTGTACTCGGCTCCCCCTGAATTTGTGTAGCTTGAGCTGCAGGAAAATCTGCAGACTCATTTTCTTTATTTGCACCGGGATCATTGCCTTCATCATCATTATCTCTTCGCTGCACCTCCTGATCCTTACAACTTGTTTCCCCCTGAGTTTGTAGATTCTTCATGAGTTTCTCAAGGAGGGACCTCATTGATCGGATCTCTGAAGACTGATCAACAATAAAAGATTTTAACTCTGTGTTTTCGTCCCTTACATCTTCCACAATTTTCTTCAGCTCGGCATTATCTCTATCAAGATTTGCATTATGCTCCTGGAGCTCGCCTACAGCCTTTGTGAGGGTTAGGATTTGGACATGCTGAAAGTCAACACGTTTCTTGAGTTGCATGAACCTTTGATTTTCAGTATAAGCGGCTGAGGTAGATGGAATGGACTGAATGGGTGACGGGATGAATGGTGGTGGAATGTATGGCTCATGATGCTGAGGTGGCGGTGATGGTGGAGCGGTGGCTTGAGGTTGGGATTGGGGAACTTCTGACTGACTAGTGGATGCCGAAAAAGACCCTTGCATGAACCGATGACGTTTGGCCCGTTGCCTCGTCACTAGTGGAGCAACCTCCTCTTCTTCAAAATCTGAATCTTCAGATTCCCTTTCTTCTCTCCTCCTCGATCCTGCTACTTCATTCACTACTAACCTAGCGCCATAGGTTCCGATGTGAATATTGGGATCTGCAGCCACTGATTCAGGAGCTTCAACCTCCTGCCCTTCCAAATCATCTGAGTCTGATTCTGATGATGTCAAGCCTTCATCAGCCCTTTCTGGCTCATACTCCTCTACATCTCTAAATACATCATGTTCAGCTTCTGGGGGACTAAACAGCTCACCCACTAATGCTGCGGCAACGTCTTCATTCGCATGGGGACTAGATGCCCATATTTCCTCTAGTGTTTGAGCAATCTGCTCAGATTCAGGAATTGCACTTGAAGGCCCTGCTTCCTGTGCTTGGGGCTGCTCGCTCGTAGAAGGCCTTGATGCCTGGATTTGACTCACTGCTGGTCTCTGACGGCGTCTTTGAACTCGTGGCTGTTGTTGTTGTTGACGTTGTTGCTGTTGATGTTGGTGTGGAAACTCAACGACCCCTGCCCAGTTGGCATCTTCCGGGGCTTGAAAATCCCTATCCACAATGGCTCCGAACAATGGACGAGCAACAGGAACAGCCAATCTTCCTCGGTGTGAGGAACAATCAGCGAAAATCCTTTTGTCCAGGATGGCAACACTCTGAAAGTCATTTGTCATTGGCAAGTTCGGCAAAAAGTGTCTGATCAACATCATAATGAATCTCGGATAGAGCAAAAACTGCTGATTTTCGGGAGCAGATATCTGATGAGCAAACTCCGAAAAGATCATCTCTGAAAAACTATATGGGCGATTATACACCATTGCGACAATCCCCGATTGAATCTTAGCGACAATATAGTCAAACCCTGCCTTTTTCGCAGCAAAGCACACCATAAATACATGCGCCAAAAACCTCCATTGTCCTATCAATCCACTTTTCATGTATGACACTTTTGTCACATCGAGGCTATACCCCATTCTTTGAAAGGCCGCTTGCCTTATATTCAACGGAAATTCTATAGGACCAGCTTCTTGTTCCTGAGTGCCCAACTGCAGCACTTGACGAATCATATCAGCCGAAAATACTAATGGCTGTCCTTCAATGCGAGTACGTAGAACTGTCGGAGTGACCGAGCAGTCTACTTGCAAATGGTCATAAAATTGACGGATGAAGGGTAACACTAGCTGCACATTATGCCATAGTGCATGTCCGATCCTTGATTCAGCTAGAAAATCCAGTACTTCACGGAATCCCTGCGCCTCAGGGAGATTCATGTCTGGATTAAGGACCATATTATGCTTGGGAACAAACGCTCGAATAGCCATTTCTGCACAATAAACAAAACTGTTAGACTCATTAAAAATCAATAAACTTGTTTAAATTCAAATTTGTTTTATTTTGTACTTGTTTAAGTACAAAATCTAATACAATTAAATTTCTACAAGTTTAATAAAATTTAAATTAAACAAAGTAAATAAAGTACAGATTCGAAAGTAACAGATTCGAAGTGTCCATATTCGAGTGTAATGGACAGATTCGAAAAGTCCCTATTCGAGTCTAATGGACAGATTCGAATATCATGGTCATCTCGAATCTAATGACAGATTCGAGAAACCCATGAACAGATTCGAATCCAAGAATAGACTCGAAGCCCCGTCGGTCCTTCTCTCACCAAAAATCCAAGATTTTAACCGTTTTGAACTTAGTAATACACATACATTAGTTCAACTAGGTTCTAATCATTGATTTATGCTTTTAATTTGATCTTTTATAGGTCCAAACTTGGTAATTTAGCAAAAACCCTATTTCGACCCACAAAACTTCAAAATTCGATGTTTTAGCCTAAAATTGTGTATAAAACTACATAAATCTTGTACAAACAAGTTGATTATACCTAGATGCAAGAGTAGAATCGAACACACAGTCTTCAAACTCGACAAAATGTCGTTTAGAAGGATTACGATAGACTCGAAAGAACAGATTCGAAATCGCCTTGATAGATTCGATAGTATAGATTCGAAAACAGATGGAATTAATGACTTACTGTTAACCTATTTATACCACCAACCCTCGAGTCTAAGCGTAGATTCGAATCTACTGACAGATTCGAATTACTCCTTATTCGAGTCTGTCTTAGATTCGAAACCACCAACACTTAGAAAAATTTCAAAAATTTTGAAATAATTTCAACTTTTCCAACTTTTTTCTACGGTATTGTGTAACCAGATAAACGATGCCAATTCTTTTACCCTAAGCTTAAGATAATTCACGCATTGATTATTTTATTCAACTTTGAATGCACCCTCAGTAATTTTTGACCTTTTACCTAAGTAAAAATTAAACTAAACTAAAATGAAATAAAATAAACTAAGGTAAAAATAAAATAAAATAAAGTAAAATAAAATTTTGACCAAAAATTTAATCTAGACTTAAGAAAATTTACAATCTAAGCTAAATACTTAACAACATATTTTTGATGAGTATAGTCTAAGAGAGGTTCAATCAGATAGCGATGTCCGATACTAACTTTCAGTACTTAAACTTTCACACTTAGGAATTTTTTATACCTTTGATTGTTTGTCGTGACACACTTATTTAGCCAATTGTTGGTATTTTACCCTGTTAAACATTCTACATTTCGGAATATCCCTTGGCCTTTTTATTTATCAGGAAATTATCTTACGTGACTCAGACATAGACATACTTTTATGATCAAGGCACACAGACAAAGATTCTAACTTGTTGGTATTTGCAAACTTTCTTTAAAAGACAAACATCGGACACAGGTCTGTATTTTCATACAACAAAGTGTCTTAGTTCGACTTAAGGTTTATTTTTAAAGTTAGCAGACAGCGGTGACAGGTCTGTACTGACGTACAACAAAGCGACATATCTGCTAACCCGAATCTAAACAGAGACAACAGGTCTGTACTTACGTACAACAGAGTTGCATGTTTTCGACTCTCAGTTACATATGATATTTCTATTCTTTCCATTTTTAGATGTATTTGAAGTTGCCATACATCCCCAGAAAGTTTGCATACCTCATTTAGACTCAATGTTTGTATGTCTTGTACATAAAAATTAAGACCGATTGGTCGTACATCTAAGTTAGTGACACGCTTGACTTTTTCTAGAATATTTTATTTGCCTTGAGATTCCCTATATGTATTATGCCTACCAACACATCAAAGTAAGTAAAGTATAACACTTAGGATTTAGTTACATTATGTGTGAAAGCCTAAATACTTAGAGTCTGTAACGACGGTGCTAATTTTCGTCACTTTGAACCTATGTATCTAAGACTTAACTCTTTTTTTTTTATATTCTCTTTTTTTGTATTTTTTGTAATTTTCTCTCTTTTTTCTTTTATTTTTCATAAGAAAAGCAGTAAAATAAGCTAACCTACTAACTTACTAAAGATAGAAACTTACTAAAAATAGAAACTTTCCTAAATTAGCAGATTACTGAAAAGAAAAAAAATACTACTACTCTACAATAAAATAAACTTACTACTACTAAGGTCAAATTACTCTGGGTTGCGCATTCCATTCAGTTGAATTAAATACTCAAACCGTGTCTTATCAAACGCTTTGGTAAATAGATCTGCATTATTATCTTCTGTTGCCACTTTTACCAGTTTGATTAAGTTCTTTTCAGCACAATCACGAATAAAATGATGCCTTATGTCTATGTGCTTTGTTTTGTTGTGTTTGACTGGATTATTAGTTATAGCAATAGTAGACTGGTTATCTATCCTAATTGGAGTTTGAGTGTAAGCCAAACCGTAATCCCGCAATTGTTGTTGTATCCACAGAACCTGTGAGCAGCAACTACCAGCAGCAACATACTCGGCCTCGCACGTTGACACGGCTACCGACGTTTGTTTCTTGCATTGCCAGGACACCAGTCTCCCTCCTAGGAACTGACAACCTCCAGTCGTTGATTTGCGCGTCAAGCTGCATCCTCCGTAGTCAGAATCCGTGAACGCTTCCAACTCTAGATCTCCCTCCCTCCGCATGATACCAAAGTCCCAGCTTCGGTTTCGACTTGAGGTATCGTAGAATCCGCTTCACAGCTTTCATATGCATCTCCTTCGGATTCGCTTGAAACCTAGCACAAATACACACAGCAAACATGATGTCAGGTCTTGAAGTAGTTAAATACATAAGTGATCCAATCATGGCCCGATATAAAGTCGGATCCACATCGGTATCACT
>JAANYP010003729.1:94061-300979 GCA_020465985.1 Centrapalus pauciflorus
TTTCCTCCTCACGGACGTTTTCCTCAGAGTTGGAACTCGATGCTTGAGTCTGATTCTCAGTGGTAGGTGCTTCTTGATCAGCAACTTCTGGAGATCCATCTACAGTCGCAGTAGGCTCGGATGTAGATTCGAACGTGGTCCTTGGAAAGATTTGGCCATCGTCGTTTAGATGCAACGTCGCCATGTCCTTCTCGATTGTACCTGCATTATCATCCAGAGGAATGTTAAATGACTCAAATAACTTATCATAGTCAAATATCCATTCTGGACCAGTTTGGGGTTCATGTGTATAACTTGTGACTTCAATGTTATACACAATCTCCACAGTACCAGTTGTTTTGTTAAACACCCGTTTGTTTGGTGAGTTTGGCACATAACCTAGGAAGTTTCCTTCGTCAGCCTTTTCACCAAACTTCGGTTGATGTTTTGTTCTTAAAAGTGTGCATGGTACTCCAAACGGTTCGAATCCAGTTAAGTTAGGTGGCCGTTTATTCAAAATTTCATAGCATGTTTTGTTCAATGATTTGACTGTAAGGACTCGTTTTAAAATGTGGCACACGGTATTCACTGCCTCCCCCCAAAACATGGTAGGAAGCTTTGAATCCGAAAGCATAGTCCTTGCAGCCTCAATCAATGTTCTGTTTTTACGTTCGGCCACCCCATTCTGTTGTGGTTCATATGGTGCACTGAATTGATGCACGATGCCCTTTGATGGGCAGTATACACCAATTACAGAGTTTTTAAATTCAGTACCATTATCACTACGAATATGTTTAACCCTTGTTCCGTAGGAGTTCTCCACTTGGTCTAAGAACCCGATGAGCTTTGCAGCTGTCTCGTCCTTCGTACCTAAAATAAAAACCCATGAAAACCGTGAGTAATCGTCAGTGATAACTAAGCAAAACCAACTACCTCCTATACTCCTTTTGTTGATAGGGCCGAAAAGGTCCATATGCAACAAATCGAATGTCGAGGTTATGGAGTTCAGCTTCTTGGACTTGTGTGTCTTTTTATGTTGCTTGCCCTTCATGCACGGTAGACACTTGTCTTCAAATTGAAAGCTCTTCAGAGGCACACCTTGCACCAAACCATTCTTCGTTATGTAGTTCATTTTCCTTAGGTGCAAGTGAGCCATGCGTCTGTGCCACAAAACCGATTCTGTCTCCGAAGCTTTTGATAGTAAGCAGATCGGACCCATCGAATTATCTGGCTTGTTCATATCGAGCATGTACAAGTCATTCTTCCTTGGAGCCCGCATCAATATCCAATCTTCAGGTATCTTGAATCCCGGCTTTAGCACTAACGCCTCAGTGTCAGTAAATAACACCGAGTTCTTCTTATCACAGATTTGAGAGACACTAATGAGATTATGAACCAGTTTATCAACGTGATAAACTTGATCCAAAGTAATCGTCCCATTAGTGACTTCTCCAGTTCCAGTGATATTTCCACCCTTGTTACCCGCGAATGATACGAATCCCCTATTACCTCCCTTGAAGTCTGTGAGTAGACTTCTTTCCCCCGTCATGTGCCTGGAGCAACCACTGTCGACGAACCACTTGTTGTTTGGACCGGTAGTTATCTCCTGCACATGAAAGAAAAGAGGTTAGTTATCACGGGGAACCCAAGCCATGACTGACTTGGTAATACCATTCTCGTCCACATACGTGAACTCTTTCAAGTACCCATCTCGCCTTTCAGGTGACTTGGGCCTTTGAACTGAATTCTGTTGTGGTGCCGAGTGATTTAAGTTCACTCTTTGCCGTGGTGTAGGCATTTGTTGTGGAGCTCTGGAATAATTTCTATTATATGCCATTTCTGACTGTGATCCTTGAGCTCTTACCGGTGCATATTGTCTAACTGGAGTATGAGACCTAACTGGAGTATGTGACCTGCTAGGTGTGGTGCTCCTATAGACTTGTTGTGGTGCTGACCTAGATTGATTAATGACACGATTCGGTGAATTTGTCCTAATCACTTCCTTTGGTCCAACCTTAACCGGTGTGTTTTTCACAACTTGTTTGGGTGCGGCCTGCACAGTTTTCTCGGTAGGTTGAGAACTACTGCTGCTTGCCACACTGGGTAAGGGCTTAACAGGTGTTGGGTTCACTGTCTTAGGGGTAACATCTGCTTTCCTAAGTGGACAGTGAGAAGCAACGTGCCCTTTCTCGTGACATCTGAAGCAAGACATCCTATCTATGGACTTTTTGTTTGTTCCCTTAGATCTAGGTGTCACACTAGTGTCTACTTCCTTTGGTACAGCTATGTTGTCTGCCTCGTCGACCTGGTCAGCCCATGAAATTTTCTGTTTTCCTGCAGGTGTTTCACTGGAGGAAGACACAAATTTCACTTTCTTGACCTTGACGGTTGAGTCAGCCACCTTAGGTGCATTTTCTACTATAGGCTCTGGTGTCGGTTCAGGTAGGTCCTCTAAGTCTACTGACTTGTCAGTTTTCTCCTGAGGCTGAGGCACATAGTTTGCATTGAATGGTGGAGGAATTTCGTGAAAACCTAGACCTACGGGCTTCTTAGACTGTCGTTGGGCATCTAAGACTTTCCCTAGATTTAAGCTTGAATTCCTAAACTTCTCCAACTTGCTGTTTGCCTCTGCTACCTTAACCTTGGTCTCAGCTAGCTCTATATCCTTGTCCTTAAGACTTTTTGTTAAGGCCTCTACGTGCTCATACATAAGTTCTATCCTAACACACTGCTCACTGAGTTTGTCTTTTAGAACTACTACGTCCTGAGCATCAGCCTTAAGCTTTTCTTTTAAATCTTTCTTTATATCATTTAGGCTAGCGTTTTCAATTTTTAAATTCTCATTTTGAGCAGATATGGTTTTATGTGATTCTAAGACTAGATTTAACCTATCATTAGAAGTAGCACACAAAGCACATAATTCTTGAAATAGAGAGTAAGATAGACTAACCTTAGAGTTATCAGATTCCACGTTGGCCATCTGAGCAGCAAACTCCAGCACTGTCTGATCATTCGCCTTCTCTACCCACATTGGACTGCTGTCCCGTGTAGTCTGCTCATTCCCATCACACCCCGTTTCTGTGACTTCAGCCATGAAGGCTCTAGCATTCGACTCAGGATGTGAACTCCAATCATACGTGCCATCTAGCTGTCTATCTGAAGTGACATTGGATAGAAGACCCGCTAGATTGGCCTGTCCAGATGAGGAACTTGGAAGGTATCGTTGTTGGGACTGATTTTGGTACTGTCCCTGATGCTGACTCTGTCCTTGGTATGTCTCTACCTTCGGTCTCTGACACTCCCTGGCAAAGTGTCCCAATCCCTGACAGTTGTAGCATTTCACCTTGGACTTATCAAACCCGATCCCCTTGTTATTCATTTGCAGATTCCTCCCAGTTCTTTTGATGAATCTTTTTACCCTCTGGGTCACCATGGCCAGTTGCCACTTAAGATCCATTTCCTCTAAGTCATCAGGGTCGACCTGATCGTAATCTTCATCCCATAGAGCTGGGTCATTGATTTTCCCTTGAACACAATTTCCGTATGCGGCCACAAAAGAAGCAAGTAGATTCAGATGCTCTTCCGCTGACTTTGCGCTCATGGGCATTTTCGAATAGCTCTGACTTGTCGATGCCTGTTGGACTTGAGGTTGCGGTTCTTCCGATCGTCCTAATCCTAAGAACGCGCGATTCAATGAGTCTTCAGACTCTGCTGGCGATGACGTTTCTCCGGTGAAAAACGCTGTAGCACTCTTCGGTTCAGCTGTCACTGATGATTTAGATGTCTTTCCAAAATACATTGCCGGATTCTGGACTTGCCCGTAATCAGTCTCAGCCTCAATCATCTCAAAGTGATATGCCCTCAACGTTCCCACAATGTCATCAAGTGATTGAGTATAGTATTTGTCCTCATTCAGCTTAATCATTGCCACGTACATAGCCCATTTGGCTGGTAGGGCATCAAGAAGCTTGTTGTTCTTGTCAGTGTCCGAATACTCAATTCCATGACTTTCAAGCTCCGTTATCAGATGATAGAACCTCGTGATAATATCATCCAACTGTTCATCCTTAATTGCCTTGAAAATCGCAAACTGTTGTTTCAACAGCTCTGTACGCTTTCTACGCACCCGAGGATTACCCTCACACCTTTTCTCGAGAGACTCCCAAAGTTCCTTCGACGTCCTTTGAGTCCGAAATGTGTGCAAAATATCTTGAGGTAAAGCCATACGGATTATGGAGAAAGCTTTGTTTTCGGCTTCAAATAATTTCTTGTCATCTTCTTTCATCATCTGATATGACAAGACCTTTTGACGGCCTTCAACTTCAGATACTGGCGGGACGTACCCTTCATCTATGCACACCCACATGCGCATATCATTGAATCGTACAAAATCTGTAAAACGGTCCTTCCACCAGTAATAGTCCTCAACTTTCATCAGCTTAGGCGGTGCATTTGCCTTCCCAACTTCGTGGTCCATTTCTAAGAATTTCTGAAGATTAGACATCTTTTCGAAAGAAATTGAATTGACCCTTAATTAATTTAATTCGAAACTAATGTGGATTAACTCTTTCGAATCTAGATAGATTCGAATGTAATTAGATTCCAATTTATTTGGGATTAAATTCGATTAAGTGTTTTAATTCAATTAAACTTGAAATATGTCAGATTCGAGATATCCTTAGATTCGATGGTCCTTAGATTCGAAGGGGAACAAACTCGAATTTCAGCAGATTCGAAACACAGATTCGAAACACGACTAGACTCGAAATAAACTCGAAGCTAATGTAGACTCGAGATCCTATTCGAATGAAGCACTAGATTCGAAACAAGGTAGATTCGAAAATCTCTGAAATTGACTCGAAAGGAGCGTATTTAGGTTAGACTCGAGACTAAAGTGAAACCCTAATTACCCCTATAGATTCGAGCGCCGCAAACTCGAAAAACGGCTAACACTTTGATTTTTTGACGTTTTACAGATTAAATCACTATTTTTCGAACGAAAAATAATGATTTCGATCAAAAACGTGAAAAACCACAAAGTGTTTCCCGAATATGAATTTGTTAAGCTTGAAAACACGTTTTTGAGAGCAAAACCGTCCAACTAGCGTCAAGAAACCTAGAATGCATCTGATGAACACGAAGAACACCAAGAACACTCCGTTGTCTCTGATACCACTTGTAAGGTCTATGACTGCAAGATCTATCTAGACCCGGATCCGTGAACGAGTGCGGAATCCTCGTTGACGGTTAGACGGACAACTCTCAACCAACGGAACACGGAGACTATTAGACGCTGAACGAACGACACACGAACGATCCTACGAACTAATTCTCTCCGAAACGGCACTCACCTAGCTGATAAACTCGAGATCGCCTTTTGCTTAATTCCTCACGAATTCTGCTAAAAGTCCCTTAATGATTCGAGTCTATCCCTAATTATAGACCCTGATTCGAGTCTGATGTGGGCCAAACTCGAATCTGGCCCAAGGCCCATTCGAGTCTGTCCACAATGACACTCTCGAATCTAGCTCATTCGAATCTAAGGATACATTCGAATCTATCACAGATTCGAATGTCTTCCTTTACCTATTCGAATCTAGCCAATACACTTAAATACTTAAGTGATGAAACTTATGTTTTACTTATGCTTGAGTTAATCTTTGACCTTTATGTTTGAACTTCTTGTAATATGTTACATCAAGTTCAAACACACAATCAATAACAGACAAACACATATAAACATATATATCAAAACACTTGTTAATACTCAGAATATTACTTAAACCATAATGCAGATCGATTAGACTGCTATCGTCACACAGGGTGTACCAACATTAACGACAAAGACCTCCTTTACCTTGATGCTAGTGGTGTCGGGATTGCGGGGCAAGATGTTGTAGAGAACCAACTTCCAGACGACCTTGGCAAGAGGCTTCAGGTCCTTCCTATGGAACGTGGTATATGTGTTGGCTTGAATTGGAGTTAGCTAAAAGATATTCGTGAGATATGTTTGCCATACCTCAGGGTCAACAACAAGTTTCTCTTTCATACTTTCTTCGTCCCAAAGCTCAAACTTAACTGGTTTATCCTCATGATCCACTCCACAGTCAAAAGCCTATAATCTGCTGTATCTTCTCGGCTGTGAGCTCAATCTCATGCCCCCCTACTATGGCCTGCAAAACCAATGACCCTTGCGTGGCATCCCTTTTCCTCTTGACCGTTGCACAGAACTCCTTCAATGCTTCAGGGTAAATTACATCCTTTCTCCAGTCAAGTAGGGGTGTTATTCAGACGGGTTAAATGGGTATCGGGTTATTCGGGTATGATGGTATATGTTAACTACCCGAACCAAATAAGAGAACGGGTTAATCGGTTTTGGGTTAAAGGGGTATCGGGTTAATCGGTTTGGGTTAAATGGGTTAATCGGCTTTAGTATAAAAATAAAATCCTCTATAAAATAGTTTAAAAGAGTTAAATGGGTTGGGTAAAATGGGTAGAACGGGTTAAGCGGGTTAAAAAGTTTAAAATTATGTAATTAAATATTTATATTCTATATATGGGAAACCGTGGAAGAGTCGAAAAGAGACGTGTTTTTGGTTTGTAAAAAATAAAAACCTACGTCTTTACTAAAGTAGACACAAAATGCCAAGATGGGATGATATATTATTATTATTATTTTTTTAATTATTGATACATGGGTTATTCGGGTTATTTGGGTAACCCGAATTTTTTACTTCTCACCCGATACCCGAACCGAAAACCTTATTCGGTTATCATTTAACCCGATTAACAAACCCGAAAACCGAATAACCTGACCCATTTAACCCGAATAAGGTTCGGTTCGGGTGGGTTATTCGGGTTCGGTTATTTCGCACACCCGTACAGTCAAGTGCCTCCATCCACCCCATTTTACTAAAACACTCAATTACACCATAATCCTTGAATTCCTCACGATTAACATCTCGCTCTAAGTAGAAACGCACGTCGTCGTCTACCAATATAGTCTCAGGCTGAGTTGGCGTAGGTTGAGGAGCTGGTGTTGCATGGGATGAGGACGAAGACACTGGCTTTGCCTGTTTCCTAGTGGTTGGGGTAGCTGCTCGTTTCCTAGCAGAGGCCCGAGTCATGACTAAAGAAAAGGGTACGAGTAGTGTCAGATGTGATGCACAAAGTGATGGAGTGTGTGAACACCATGAATGAACATTTAGATTGGTGAATGGAAGTGCAATGCAACCCAATACCAAACTATGCACTTTGCTCTCCAAGAATTATACCCGATGTGGGTTTTGCCAATGAATGCCTCAAGATCACTTACAATAATGCTTGGTGCACCTATTCACTTCACATAATGGATAACCCCTCCCCAACTTAGTTGTAAAAAGAAGAGTCACTACTTTGGTTCTTGAAACTCTCTAGACATAACCACCAAACAACTCCTAGGCTAGAACAACCACAATAGTTAACTTGACACACACATAACTACTTCTATGAACACATATTGACAGTTATTGCAACTCGTAGTCACATTCAACCCATCACACACGGTTGCAAGACTAGCCCTATTTTCGAAAATAGAAACCTTAACTTCCTAAACCGCAAATGTGCATGAGATACATGAAATGCATGAAGAATGCAACTATATACACACATGATCGACACACAATGCCAAGAATCGCAAACACATACCAAGATCCCTAATCAGTTTACCAAGACCGCAAGAACACCACAAATGCAAGGCAGGAACTTGAGATGGTTACATGATCGATGAAGAAAGGGAATGCGCGAGAGATGGTAGCAACAATGGTGGAAACCGCTTGGCGTCCGCAAGAGAGTCGAGAGCGTTTATGAGAGAGAAAGGGACGGTAGGTGTGAATTAATGACGCGGAATAGAGGTTTAAATGATAGAAAAGCTTGTGAGCGTCCTACCTGGCGTCTGAGACGGCGAGAAAGCGTCGGTGCGGCTAAAATGGGCGTTCCAAAGATGCTTACCTACTGTTTTGTAATTTCCCTCAGCGTCTAAGACGCTCACTAGGACGCCGCTTACTTAAGCGCCCCTTTGAACTGCATCTAAGCGTTTACCTCAACGTCCTCAACGCTGTCTTGGCGTCCAAACCCCTCATTGAGCGTCTGATCTACGCTCACACACTGTTTCGAAATTAATTTCAGCGTCCCCAAAGCCTACTAGGACGCTTCTACTCCAAATTCGCTCAACACTTGCGCCAAAAACTTTCTAACTTCCACTTGCTCAATAACGGCCACTCCCGCTCATTTCCAAATTAAAAACACACACTAAATTAACTTAACACAACATTAACCAAATACAAAAACAACCATTTTCGTAGGGAACACAACTATACTTAGCACATATAGCAAGCCTTTAAACCACCCAATTAATTGGATGGAAGAGTTTAGTCTAGTGAGGGTTTGCAGTGAAAATACCCACAAAATTTGTACATGCTTTACTTACAGAGATGCAAAAGTTAGCTCCTAAAGAGCCACTACCTCAATTAAGATTGCTTGATCACCATCAGTTCCAATAGAACCTTCAACATACATCTTAAGCCTATGGCAATTCACAATAAAGGAATGTCCATGCTTAAGGTCTTTGATTTCCACAGCTCCATTCTCATATACATGAATAACTTCGTAAGGGTCCCGTCCATTTACTCCTCAGCTTACCTGGAAACAATTTAATACGCGAGTTATAAAGCCAAACCTTGTTACCAGTTGCAAAAGTCTTCCTTCTTAAGCACTTATCATGGAAGTGCTTAGTCTTCTCCTTGTAGATCCTTGCACTTTCATATGCCTCCAATCTAATATCCTCTAGCTCTGCCACCTAAAACTTCCTCATTTTACCTGCATCAGCAATATCAAAGTTAGCATTTCGAATAGCCCAAGTGGCCCTATGCTCTAATTCTACAGGTAAATGACAAGGCTTCCCATAGACCAATCTATAAGGTGACATTCCAAAGAGAGTCTTATAGGCAATCCTGTAAGCCCATAATGCATCATCTAATCTCAAAGACCAATCCTTACGACTAGGCTTAACAGTCTTTTCTAAAATCCTTTTAACTTCCCTATTGGACACCTCAACTTGATCACTCGTCTGTGGGTGATAAGGAGTGGCAACACGGTGGGTGACCCCATAATGTTTCAACAAAGTGTGGAACTGAAAATTTTTGAAATGAGTTCCCCCATCGCTAATAATAGCTCTAGGAATCCCATGGCGTGAGAAAATATTCCTTTTCACAAATTTGCACACCACTTTGTTGTCATTATACTTTGTTGCCTCAGCCTCAACCCACTTAGATACATAGTCTACGACCACTAGAATGTATTCAAAACCAAAAGAAACAGGAAAGGGACCCATAAAATCTATTCCCCAAACATCAAAAATCTCTACTTCTAATATGGGAACCATGGGCATTTGATCTCTCCTGTAAATCCCCCCAACCTGCTGGCATCTAAGACAAGACTTGACGTACTCATACGCGTCTTTAAACAAGGATGGCCAAAAGAAACCACAATCTAACACTTTATGGGATGTTTTCTTAGCACTAAAATGCCCCCCACATGCTAAACAATGACAATGAGTAAGGATATCAAGTTGGTCAGTCTCCAGAACACATCTCCTAATGAGTTGATCAGCACCAATCTTGAATACATCAGGGTCGTCCCAGACATAGTACTTGGCTTGGGCGTAGAAACTTTTCCTCTGATGTGATGTCCAATGACTTAGTGTCTTACCTGTCACAAAGTAATTAACTAAGTTAGCAAACCAAGGTAATTTAGACACAAATAAAAGCTGTTCACCAGGAAAAGATTCTTTGATCACTTCAACGACATTTGGAACCAACGTGGGCAGCCTTGATAGATGATCACCCACCACATTCTCTGACCCCTTTTTATCTCGTATCTCTAAATCAAACTCTTGCAGCAACAAGATCCACCTTATCAGTCTGGGTTTGGCATCCTTTTTGCTCAAAAGGTATTTCAATGCACTATGATATGAGTAGATTATCACTTTAGCTCCCCAAACATAAGCACGAAACTTATCCAAAGCATATACTACTGCCAATAGCTCCTTATCTGTAGTAGTATAGTTTTGTTGAGCTTCAGAAAATGTCTTCCTGGCATAGTAAATCACAGCCGGTTTCTTATCTACTCTCTGTCCCAGTACTGCTCCCACCGCAAAGTCACTTGCGTCACACATAATCTCTAATGGCTTAGTCCAATCAGGTGACTGCAAAATAGGAGCATCAGTGAGCTTGGCCTTTAACAACTCAAATGCCTTCAGACATGCCTCATCAAACACAAATTCAGCATCCTTCACTAACAGATTACACAATGGCTTGGAAATGGTGCTGAAATCTTTGATAAACCTCCTGCAAAATCCAGCATGCCCCAAAAATGACCTAATTCCCTTTACACTGGTTGGTGGTGGTAAAGACGATATAAGCTGAATTTTGGCTTTATCGACTTCCTTTCCTTTCTCAGAAACCACATGGCCTAATACAATTTCTTCCTTGACCATAAAGTGGCTCTTTTCCCAGCTCAGCACCAAATTCGTTTCAGTGCACCTCTTCAAAACTTGCTCCAGATGGTGTAAACACCCTTCAAATGTCTTGTCAAAAATGGAGAAGTCGTCCATGATAATCTCTAGAGAACCTCCTACCATATCCGAGAATATTGCCATCATGCAACGCTAAAAGGTAGCAGGAGCGTTACACAACCCAAACGACATTCGTCTATAAGCGAATGTCCCGTAAGGACACGTGAACATGGTATTTTCTTGGTCATCAGGGTGAATAGGAATCTGATTGTACCCCGAGTACCCATCCAAAAAGCAATAATACTTCTGCCCTGCCAACTTTTAACTAATGGATCTATGAAAGGCAACGGGAAGTGATCCTTTAAAGTGGCTGCATTCAACTTTCTATAGTCTATGCAGACCCTCCAGCCCGTTACTGGTCTAGTTGCAATCTGACCGTCCTCGGTGTTTATCACTGTCACCCCAGACTTCTTAGGCACAGTCTGTGTAGGGCTGACCCACTGGCTATCAGAGATGGAGTAAATGATACCCGCATCTAACCACTTAAGCACCTCCTTCTTCACCACTTCTCTTAAATTCGGGTTGAGTCTCCGCTGTGCATCATTTGAAGGTTTTATGTCAGCCTCCATTATGATTCTTTGCATACAGATTGTAGGACTTTATCCCCTTAAGAGCATAGATTGTCTAACCCATGACTGCTTTATGCTTTCCCAAAACTTCAATTAACGCCCTTTCTTCCTCTTTTGTCAAATCCGAAGCTATGATTACTGGCAAACTCTCCTGTGGCCCCATAAATAAATACTTAAGATGAGTGGATAAGGCCTTGAGTTCCAGTGTGGGAGCTTGCTCCAAAGAAGGTTTAATCGACTCCGGAAGATCCTCGGGTAGCTTTTCAAACTTTAATGACCATGGAGGTTGCTTATTCTACTTTGTTCCTCCAAACAACTCCTCTAAGCTCATCAGCCAACCCCATTCAACCTTCTTCTGCTCTTGACATGATAGTGCATAATCCAATTCATCCCTGCTAGTCATCAGTGGTGCTTGTGATCCTGCTAGCTCATCAAGGTAATCAATCAAATAGCACTCTGAATCATAAGAAACATTAGGGACAGCACTGAAAACATTCTACTTTAATTTCCTATTCCCGAAGTCTAAGTCCAAGGCAACCGTCCTACAATTAATTTGGGCATTGATAGTGGCCAAAAATGGCCTACACAAAATGATTGCGGGCTGGTTATCCCGACTTCTCTGATCTGAATCTAACACAAGAAAGTGTGCCGGGTAATAGAAATCTTCTACTTTCACAATTACATCAGTTAACATACCCCTTGGAATCTTAGTGGATCGATCAGCTAGTTGTAAAACCACATCTGTGGGTGTTAGGCTTCCTAAGTCGTGCTGATCAAATAAGTTTCCAGGGAGTATGTTAACACTTGCTCCCATATCTAACAATGCCTTTTTAATCCTAACATCACCAATAGTAACAGAGATAAGAGGTGAACCTGGATCCTTAAGCTTGGGTGGCAATGAACTTGAGACTACATCACTTACCTGCTCCGTGAGGTTGATTTGCTTTGGCAAAACCGTGTGGAACTTGAGCTTCTAAGTACACAAGTCCTTCAGAAACTTTGCATAAGCTGGAACTTGCTGCAATGCTTTCACCAGCGGAATGTTGATCCTCACTTGATTGAATGTCTCCCATAGATCCTCTATTTGTGGCCCTTTCTTCCCAAACATTGGTCTATTGGGATCCTCTAGAGCTGATGGGTACGGAGGTGTTGGTTCAGGCTTTGGATGCTCTTCTTTTTCTACCACAACTTCCTCGAACTGAACTTGCTTCTTCAACTTGACCTCTCTCTCAGATTCTGAATGTGGAACTGACCTCCCATCATCAATGGTTTCCTCAACATCACCGTCCATGTCTTCCACTTCCGGCATCACCACTTTGTTATCAACCTTCTTTCCACTACGCAAAGTGGTAACCTTCTGCAACTTGCTAACTTCGTATAACTCTTCCACCTCATGAACTGATTGCTTCTCTTTGACTTTAGAATGAGAACGATTGACTTGAGTATTACTTAGTAATCTGCCTTCATCTCTTTTCGTAAGCTGATCTGCGATCTGCCCTATCTGCTTTTCTAGACTGGCCATTGACTTGGTTTGCACATAGGATTGTTGCTTCAGATAATCCATAAGCTGATCCATCTTTGAGTCCTTTGGAGCTTCTGGAACAGCAGGTTCCTTTTCTTCCTTGGTACCAGATGATGTGCCACCATAGAAATTCCTACTCTGTGAATACCGATTCCCTTGGTCAAACCTGGGTTTTGCATACTCCTCAACTATTTGATCATCTCTCCAACAAAAGTTAGGGTGACGCCTCCACCCAGGATTGTAAGTTAATGAGTGAGGGTCAAACCTATATTGCCGTGGTCGAAATCCAGAAATCTCACTCGCTAGCTCCCCTTGAACATGGTAGCAAAACTCTGAGGTGTGAGTATACTCCCCACACGTGACACACATCACAGGCAATCTCTGATCCGTTTGCTCCTATCTCATCAAAACGTCCATCTTCTTGCTAAGAGCCTCCATATTCGTAGTGACATCTCTTTTCCAAGCATTATCAATCCCCAACACTTGGACTCCAATCGACGTATCTGACCCAGCTTGTACCTTAGACCCCTTAGCCAGCTGTGCTAATAATTCCCATGGTTCGTCGTGCTCCTTGGCCAAAAATGTACCCCCCCGAGGCTGTTGTGATCATGTTCCTACTCTCCTGGCTAATACCATCAAAGAAATTCTTCACCAACATCCACTTGGGTGCCTCATGGTGTGGACATGCCCGCAACATCTCATTCAATCGCTCAAACGCCTCATGAAATTGTTCCCTCGGCTTCTGTTTAAAACCAGTAATGCTATTCCTATTTTCAGTAGTTTTAGTAATTGAGTAAAACTCATTGAGGAAAGCTCTCTTCATCTCCTCCCAAGTACGAATACCGTTCGCTGGTAAGGAAGTGAACCAATGCTTAGCTTTCTCCTTAAGAGAAAAAGGGAACAATCTTTACTTGAGAGTGTCCACGGGTAGTCTTTGCACTCTATTAGCCTTGCAAATAGCTGAGAATTCGGCTAAGTGATCATATGGCTCTTCACTCTTCATTCCATGAAACTGAGGAATGATGCTAAACAAGTGAGTCTTTATCTTCGGCTCATTCTCAACTTCAGGATACTGAATAGGTGACATATCAGGGACATCACCCGGTCTATAATGGGACTCCACCGTCCTCCTATATCCCCCATATCTACGTTGGGTTCAGTATCACTTTCAAGTTCCTCTGAATGTATGGATTGCTCTTCTAAATCAGATGTCCCCTGTGTACTTGGATTACCACTAGGCTCACCGCTAGGCCAATAACCTCTATGTAACTTCCTTAGTGAACGAGCAGTCCTTTCAATCTCTGTCTCGCGTTGCAGTGGAGAAGTTCACCCAGAATAATGAGTATGCATATACCTGAGATACACACACACGTGAAGATTCTGAACCTTGCTGTTCAGAATGTTAAAGAAAATGAAAATACTGAAAATTGACTAAAATAAAACAGAATTAACTAACTACTATAAACAAGGATATTTACAGAAACAGTTAATCCAAAACTACTTTAACAAGCGCTGTCATTCCCCGGTAATGGCGCCATTTGGATGGACCCAGTCGTATGAGTATCAAAAATAACCCAAAACACTATATAGATAGGGTAAGTGGGATTGAATCCACAGGGAAAGTCAGGTCGCTAAACTAGCTTCAGAGACTGTTTAGATTAGAATTGAAATCATTTGCTTTGAGTTAATTTCCTACTGTAAGTTGCTACTGTTGCGTTATAACACAGAGGAATTAGAAAAAAGAATTTTCACTTAAGGAGAGAGGGTGTTTGCTCTCTTGTTATATATACTATGTCAATTCAGAATGTTACGGACACCATTTACATGACTTAATTTGAAATCACAACTCATGCTCTGAAGACAACGTATACTACTCTATTCATTGTCTTCCTCCCCTATAGAAAGTTGGCACAACCAATGACATGGATATCAACTGTTCCAGATACATTCATTGTTAATTCAAGTTCATTCATGTAAATGTAATCCAAATGACAATTTCCATATAAATGAGTTAGCTGTCACAACAAATATTCTTAAGACAACGTATGCGACTCTATTAATTGTCTTCCCCTATTATTGAGTTGGCACAACTAATGATATCACTATGCCCTGTTATATACAATACTCATTGTTTCACAACCATTCATTCATTCATAAATAAGATCCACAACCCCTTTTAGCACAAATGGAAACTGAAATTAATTAAACATTCATTCACACCATAGTATGCAAACTTAAGAACAAACACCACAAAGTATTTAGCCAAGCATAGCTTGGACTAGCATACTAACAATGATAAACTTAGATGAAAACATCCAACTACCAATAGTGTGTAAATACAATGAATTGGACGCCAAATGCTTGATCTGTGCTTGATCTCGTTGTTTTTCTCCTCTTGTTCGCCTCCTAGAACTCCCCTTCTGTATGTGTAACACCAAAATTGCGAACCCCTCAAAATGTGGTAACCGTCCTCCTCAAAAACGCCGCCCTCACAACAACTTCCGCACCAGCGTTGACCCCAACGTCTGAAATGTTGGGCCGGACGCCGCATCAGGCTTCTAGGACGCTCAGACTCTGTAATGCCCCTCTTCGTAAGCTCCTTCGGCGTCTGGGACGCCTTGCACGAATTCAGTACTCCAGTCACCATTTTGCTCATTTTCTTGCCAAACAACTGCAATCATAAAACTTACATTAGCAGTACCAATTTTCTTACATTTAACACGCTAAAACACAACAAAAACACAAAAAAATAGAAGTGATTTATATCACTGATCACTTAGTTGTATCATAGGTTCCCCATAGAACCTAACCCTATATATATATATATATGGTTGGGATCAGTGCAGAACCTTAATTTAGTGCAAAACTATAGATTCAATCTAAACCATTGGATTATAATATAACGCTAGGGGTAATATGGTAATTATGCAAATTAACATTGAACTAATAATTAGCCTACCAAGTTTGACTGCCCACTTTGACCATTTTGACTCTTTTAATATACAATGTACATGCAGTGTTGCATATATGATATATTGTATTACTTCGACGTTATTCGACATTGAATGATCTCAATATAATAAAATGAATGGTCGTCTGGGTAAAAAATTTACAAAAAATAAAAACGCAAAATTTTTTTCAAAAAAAATATATATCATGACCGTTCTCGTTAAATCCACCAACTTTGACTACTAATTTTGAGCGTTATTTTGGCTTTGTTAATATTGAATGTAAATGCAGTATTGCATATATGATATATAATATTACATTCGATGTTGAATATACGATATAAAGTGTTCATTCGACATTAAATGATATTGTCATGCTATATTGCATCTTGGTCTGGGTAATATTTTTAACGAAAAATAAACACATAAAATTTTTTCGAAAAAAATATGTCATGACCGGTCTCGTTTTAAAGAGTGTCAAATTCTCGTTTTTATGGTATAATTTTTTTGATTTAAAAATTATTCATATTAATGTTATTTTAATTTAAAGAAAAATGATATTTATTTTGATAATGTCAATCTTTTTGCTATTTCCAATATTTTCCATCTTTACCATTGGAAAAATTAAATTATCACTAATACCGATCTTAAAAAACTTTTTAAATTTTTTTTTTCACATAATCATGTTTAATTTAATGTTATACGCATGATATATGAATTTCACATAGATTCACACTTTCTGTGTCCTTAAAAATTATGTGAATGCTCAATGCATATTTATGTAAATGGTCATCCGTGTGAATGGTCATTTCACACCATGTGAATGGTGTGAATGACCATTCACATGATCTTTTTTTACCATTCACAAGATTTATGATGATACTCTTTTGGAAAAAAAAAGTCTTATAATGTTGTCTTATACATATCTATTCAATAAAAATATGTGTGAATGATCATTCACATTAGAGTACGCTGGAATCTCATAGGTACGCTGATGCACCTGATTCATATATATATATATATATATATATATATATATATATATATATATATATATATATATATATATATATATATATATATATAAAATATGTAAAAGATAAAAAAGCTTTCAATTATGAATATCTAAACAATGTGTCTTTACTAAATGGGAAATGTCAATGAAGCTATTAGGACAAAGGGAGTGGTTGACGAGTATGCCAAGCAAATCTGCAGCCACATCAGCGCCACGTCAGCTTTGCCATCCTTTGTCATTTTGATGATATTCGGAGGGTGTGGTTTCCATTCGATTTATTTTATTTTCATTTTAAACTTAAAATAAAAATATTGAAATAAAAAATAACATTTAATTAATAATATTAAAATTAAACATAACATAAAACATTCAATTTAAAAATTAAAGCATTCAACTTAAAAATATAAACATTACAATGAAAACTAATCTACGCAAAGTCTTGGTCCGAATATTCGTTTTCAAAATCATCAACTGGATCAACGTTGAGATCAATGTTTTGAACACCCCAAATATGTTCAACCAAGTCGGCACGAAGATTATGATGCACTTTTGAGACTGTGTTTACCGCTTCCGAGATAAATTCTATTGACTCTGAAGATGAAGACTTTTTTTTTTTGAATTTGAAATGTGTATATATTAAGAGAGAATATATACGAGACAAATGAATGAATACGTGTTTGTATATATAGGGAGTAAAAGTATTAATAATTATATGATTTATATATATATATATATATATATATATATATATATATATATATATATATATATATTAAATGTAAAATGGGAGAGGGAGCTCGGCATTCCAATGTAGTTGCCGCTTTGTGGATGCCGTCGCCGAGGAGGCGGGGCGGTGTTCCCCCCAATACCGCCCTCGGTACCGAGAATAAGGGGCGTCTTTTAGGGTGTGCGAGAGGCTCGACCGCACAGGGCCCCTCAATTTTGTAGGGCCTCGCAAAAATAATAAACAACTAAATTTAGATCAATAAAATTTTTCTGTATATGAGATGTATACGTTGTTCCTCGGTGCGTTAAAATGAAATTCGTGTCAAATTTAATTTGATTCGTATTATTTATTTTAATTTCTCATCAATCATTATTTTTGTTATTCACAACCTCCACTTTACCACTAAAATTGGGTCTCCAAATACCAATTACTATTTAAATATTTAAGAGACTGTTGTAATCACAAGCACAGGGCCTCCGAAATCCAGGAGACGGCTCTGCGGCGAGAAGAAAATCGAGCCACTTCCTGTGGCCTTAGTTTGCATTGACTAACATTGATTGTAACAAGTAACAAGCTAGGGACAAACTTGTTACTGAAATATACTTCATGGCTGCATGGACCACTTATACAATTACCACAAATAAAGACAAACTTAAGGAATTGAAGACCCCGCATCAAGGACAAATATTGGTCGTTGGAGTTTGAGGTCAGGTATTCTTGACAAGAGCTACAACGATGGTGCCAAAATTGGCGTATTATCGAGTGCAAGGCGTACGTAGGGTTAAATTCTTGTAGAAAGCTGTAACTAACGTTGGAGGCATACCGCTTACATATATCATTTTCAGAATTTGAGGCATTTAGTGCACATCATTCATGTGCCTTTATTAGCAATGGTCCTTGCTTGCATATATTCTCGAGAGTTCGTAGCTCCAACTTGGTCATATGACAATCACATTTCAACCAATTCTTCAAGTTATGTATCTGTTGCTTTTTACGCTATATTTAGTACGGTGGAATGAAATGATATGAGATTTACATGTATGTTTGTTACGTGATGAGAATATTGATTATCAATGAGAGAGAGAAAGTAGAGAATTGAGTTTATTATAATTTTCATTTCTTTCTCAACATGAAAAGAATCAAGACAATGGAAAGTGAATGAAGATTTAATGGTTAATTTTTCTTTCATTTTCTATGTCAACCTCTAGCTATTTATTGTAACTAACAATGATCGAAAAAACTTATAAATTTCATTTTACTCCATCATACCAAACGTCCCATTAATTTCGTTTCTCCTATCATCAGGGTCGTGCCATGGATTTCATGGGCCCTGTGCAAAAATCACAAAGAGACCATTTGATTACAAAATTTTCAAAACGTTTATACAAAATAGAAAATAGCCAAATACAACTTACATTTATTCTAACTCTGAACCGATGAACCACATAGTAATTTTTCATTTCCAAGTAACAACGGTCAACGGCTATGCAAAGAAAATGAAAAAACAAAAAAAAAACATAAGAGTATATCACTGTTTTAATACCTACAACTCAATGTGATAATTATAATAGTTGATTCCTCTCCCAACAAAATGTCGCTGGGTAGTTGCAATTCCAAGGACAAAGACAAAAGAGAATTTGTGCTTTCAAAATCTAAACTAAATAAATCCATCATATTTTTTTAAGGCCCTAAAAGAATGGGGGTACTGTGCGAAAGCCCACATTGAACATGTCAAGGGTCGGGCTGCCTATCATTTAATCAACCATGAGCCAACAGAACAACCGCAACTGTATCAAATTCAAGCCAAAGTCCCCATTTTGGAGATGTCAAGTTAATATTGAAATCCTAATAAATGTTGTTTTCGTCGATGCAAAGCGACCCCGCTTACATTATAAACGACTAAACTTGCTCGTGCTTTGTGACGGGTTTAAATAATATTCATTCTTAATAAATAAATAAATAAATAAATAAGAACCAACATTATTATTATATAAATACATTTACCATATCATCTCCACCAATGATAATCTATTCTTTTTTCTTTTCTTTTATTTTTTAATTTTAATTTTAAAATTTTCATAATACACCCTTATCTTAGCGTTATCTTTTATTTAGCCCTTTTAGTTTAATAAATTCTCATTTAGTTCTCTTAATTTTGACATTTATTATTACAACATTTTCTTACATACTTAAAATTATGATTTTAATTATATATATGTTTGTAGTTGCCTTTTGAAATTATTATATTATATTTAATTGTATAAAAAAATCTTTATTATTCAGATGCACGATACAAAATTGTAATGAAATTATTTTATAATTAAAATGTAATCATTTAAAATTTAGATTTTTTTTGTTAAATGTGATCATGTATAACATTGAACAATATTATTATAATGTTGCAAACTCTAATCGATGTATTAAAGACATTAACGTTATAAATTTAATTGATTTGACCGTAAAACCAATAAATTAAATTGACGCTTAAACCTAATCAATGTCAAAATTTTAAATTATGGTTAAGAATATTTGATTAATTATTCTGGTTCCGATCCGATTTAATACGACATTGTTTGTAATTTTAGCATTGCAAAATCTAGAAACCAATGATAAGAACCGACTAACAGTATCATTTGTATTGCTTCTTGAATCTATATCGGCTTTCCAATTTCATTCTACGATGTTGGTTCAGTTGTGTTTTGTTGTCTGAAAAATATTTTTTTATTTGTTTTTATATTTATTTTTGTAATTAATATTTTAGATGTTGCAGCAACACGCGACTGTCCAATAACTCGTTTATATATATGTGTGTGTTTGTGTGCATGTCTGTGTGAGAAACCAAAAGTTAATTTGTGTTATTCCAAAAAGCATTTAAAAAAAAATATAATTCTTGGTCTAAATTATTAATTTCAATAATCACATATGCTTTTAATGCTATAATATTTTAAAATAATTGTAATTCAACAATTGTCATATATATATATTTTTTTGATATAATATGTGTTTATATTGGTGATTTCTAAGACCTTGTTTATAATTTTAAACATTCTACGTTCATTTTCTTAAACTCATAATAATAATAATGTAAAAAAGGAATATTCCATGAATTAATTTAATTTATACATTAACAATAATAATGACGACGCCAACAACATTTGATAAAATATATTACACCTTTATACATTATTCACTAATGAAATCACTATTCATAAGTGAGTTTTGTTATTTTGCTCTTTTCACATCAACAAAGAAAAATAATTTATAAATGAGTTTTGCTAATACATGCTAGAGATAGAAATCTAAGTATTAATTATATTTTATTGTGCTAAAATGCATTAGAAGAAGCTTTTTTGTAAAACACCATTTGTTAGTGGGGTTTGCTAAAGTGTGCATATATATATATATATATATATATATATATATATATATATATATATATATATATATATATATATATATATATATATATATATATATATATATATAGAATATGGTTCGAGAGAGTACCACCCTTATGCAGCGCACCAGAAGGTACCACATTTAAAAAAACTTTTTAAATTTTTTTTTTTCATAAACATGTTTTAATTAACGTTATGAAGATCATATGTAAATTTCACATAAATTCACATCTCCTAGCTCCTAAAAAATGATGTGAACACACACTTACATAATTTTGAAGACATGTGAACACGCATTTATGTGATGCGTGTTTTCATGCACTTAGAGTGATCGGATTTGCGTGAAATTCACATATGATCTGTGTAATGTTAATTAGAACATGTTCATGAAAAAAAATTTCAAAAAAATTACTTTTAAGGGTGGTACCTTCTGGTGCGCTGCATTAGAGGTGGTACTCACTTGAACCTAAATCTATATATATATATATATATATATATATATATATATATATATATATATATATATATATATATATATGTAAATTATATAATGAGAATATTTACAAGTTCTTATATATATATATTTTTGATTTAAAATTTAATTTATTTAAAGGGAAAATTACCAAGAAAGGTAATATGAAATACAAAATTTGACAATAAATGTATTGTAAATTTTTTTTGCCAAGAAAGGCAATATAAAATTATATTTTGGCCGAGAAAAAACATGAAATTCAAATTTTAGGCCAAGAAAGATAATCAAATATTATTCGCTTACCAAAAAAGGAAACATAAAATTACAAATTTACCGTCTTAATTTTTCAATACCCTTTTTTGTCGAATTTTAATTTTATGTTATCTTTCTTGGCCTAAAATATTTTACATTACATTTATTCGCAATTTTTGAATTTTATATTACCTTTCTTGGTAATTTGCCCTTATTTAAATACTAATTAATTCTTAGACATGTTGAAAATAAGATTTATTTTGGTATAATAGTTTTAGTGTTTTATAATGTCTTATTTTGGTATCTTTGTGTTTACTTAAAAAATCTATTTTATTTTATATTCAGTTTAACATAATTGTTGGAATGTTATTTTGTTGATGAAAAACAAAGTCTAGGGTTTAAAATGTAATTAGGATAAAGTTGTAAATAATATAAATAGAAGTTTGACTTTGTAATTAGAGAGATCTGACATTTTCACATTTTGTACGCACGGAATTTCAGAGAGAATTTAGGGCTACAGTACACGAACGTTCTATTCATCTCTCTAATCTTTCATTGTGATTAATCAAAGCATTCAGTTAGTTGTTCTTGATCTTAATCTTTCTTGTATTGATTAATTGTTGATTGATAAGTAGGATTCACAATTGGTATCAGAGCTTTAGGGTGATTTTGATTGAAATCAGATTGTTTCGAAACTGTTCTTGAATATTTTTTTTTTCGAAAAACAGTAAAATCAACAAGGGTTTTAATCTTGTTGATTATTGGATTTGAAAATTGGATCAAAGGAAGGACTTCGAAAATCGATTGATTTGATCATAAATTTGTTTTGATTTACCAAACACAGAAAAAGATCTGTTGATTTTTCAGAAATATTAAAAAACCGTAAGTTCTTCACTGTTTCATTGAATAAGCCATATTTAGATATGTTTTTGGACGAAAATCTTTCACAAAAGGTGTTTGAAATCAAAATCCCTACCTTCAATATCAATTTGGTCTAAAATAACTCATTTTTACAAATTAATTTGAATTTCAGACTTGAAACAATTGAAAATATAAGAAACTCGATCAGTACTGTGTTCTTGTGTTTATCGAGTTGAATCCAAGTTCAAATCGAGTTGAACTTCTGTTCTAATCGAGTTGAACTTGCCTTTCAATCGAGTTTACTTGCTTGTAAATCGAGTTTACTTGTTTTATATTCGAGTTGACTTGTTTTAAAGTCAAATTGATTTGCATTCTATTCGAGTTAACTGGAATCATATTCGAGATGACTACAATTGAATTCGAGTTGGTATGAACATAATTCGAGTTAACAAGAAGATATATTCGAGTTGAATTAAACTTTGATTCGAGTTGTTGAACACAAGTAAATTTTCAAGGTAATTAAAATCTAGTTGAGTCATAGATTTAATCGAGTTGCTTAGTACTTTATTCGAGTTCCATACTTACTTGATTCGAGTTTCATACTTACTTGATTCGAGTTTCATACTTACAATTCGAGTTGTGTCATACTTGATTCGAGTTTTGTCATTACTTACTTCGAGTTGCTTACTTCTTCTAACAAGTTGATTTGTTATAGATTCGAGTTGAGTATACATTGGTTCGAGTTTCACATATTCATTGATCGAGTTGATCAATTCTTCATTCGAGTTGATTATCTTATTCATTCGAGTTTCATTCAATACTCTTTCAAGTTTGATCAATTTTCAATAGTTGACCAACTGTTTCAATTTCAATCAAATATCATTCGATCTTGGAAAGTTTCCTATCTATCAGTCATCATGTCAAAAGACGCGCTTGCAATGGGATTAGAGACGAATTCTCCAATTCTCTATCGGGGAGAATATGTATAGTGGAGGGAAAGATTTTTGGAATTTATCAGTTTCCATGATCTCTCTGAAGAAATGTTAAAATCCTTGACTGACGGACCAGCTGTATTCTTAGAGACAATCCCTGCTGTACCCACCGGAAACCCTCCAATTCCGGAAAGAACTGTTGAGGTAACAAACCTAACAGAGGCACAAAAACGAAGAAAATTAGGGGACAAAACAGCAAGGAAGTTGTTATTGATTTCTATCCCTAATGACATTTATACCTGCCTAACAAACACGAAGACAGCCAAATCCATCTGGGATGAGGTGTGCAAACTGATGAGGGGATCCGATAGGGCAGCAACCAATAGAGCAAGGAACAATCTGATGACTTTTGAGAATTTTAGAGCACGAGTGGGGGAATTAGTAGAGAATACTTACTTGCGGTTTGTCAGTCTAGTGAGTGAGATGAAAAGAAACGGGGTTACAAAGTCCAATCTAGACATAAATGTCAAGCTTCTGAATGTACTTAACCCAGAATGGGAAAAGTATGCAATGATCATACAATAGACGAAAGACATTGAGGAGATGGATTTCCACATGATCTTTGAGAACCTTAACAACTATCAAGAGGTTGTTTTAAGGAAAATGTCTGGTAAGAAGAAAGCCGAGAAAGAGACCGTTGACCCTTTAGCTTTATTGGCTGAAAAGAAATATAAGTATAAGCTGAAGAAGGAAAAACGGGCAGTCATAAGCAGTAGCTCTTCTGAATCAGACTCATCAGATTCATCCGCAGATTCAGAGATAGAAGATATGAAAAAGCAAATGGCCTTACTCACTAAGGCATTTCAGAAGAAATTCTATCGAAAGCCAACCAACAACAAAATGAGATACAAGACTGACTCAAGGAAGTTTGAAAAGAAAGAGAAATACGAAAAGTCTGGTGATAGCAGTGGAAGGAAAGCTGAAAAATATGAAAAATCGGATAAATCAGCCAAGAAAGAAACAGAGCAAAAATGCTACAATTGTGGCAAGCCAAGACACTTTGCTCGAGAGTGCAGAATGCCAGTAGTCAAAAACTATGAATACTACACGAGAAAGACACTCCTAGCTAAAAAAAAGGAAGCTGCCAAAGCTCTTATGGCTGAGGATGATCATTGGCTACAGCTGTCAGAAGATGAAGACATATTGGATGAGGATGCTCATATATGCTTGAAATCAGAAGTCTTCAATGAATCAAAACTGAGTGAGTCAGCAATGATCGCAAAAGATGAGGTATGAGTTGGGTTAACGGATGAAGAAAATGAGGACAATGAAGAGTCTGATGAGGAAGTGACTGAAGAATTCGCGATGATGGCAACAGGAAATGCTGGCTGCAGCAAAGACAAAGAGACTGATGAATCAGATTCATAAAAATCAGACAGTTCAGAAACACCAGAGGTAAATTCTAACTCTGAATCTGATAATGATGATTCCTTTTTGGTTGAAGAAAAATAAACACAAATGGCCTTTATTCTAAAGAAATTTGAGAAATCATTAAAGGCTGAAAGGAAACATGCTCATTCCTTGGAAAACAAGCTAAATCATGAACATACATTAGTATTGGACTTTTCCAAGGATAAAACATTAGCATTACGAGCAGTTTCAGATTTGCAAGACAAAACAAATGAACTTCAAATCAAAATCCAAGAACTAAATAACAATATACTTAGACCTACAAGAAAAACTGAATTTAGCAGAATTAGAGGCTTCAAATTTTTCTGTAAAATATCATGCCATTTTTGAAGAAAGAACAAAACTTTATGAGAAAATAAAGACGCTGGAAGATGAGTTTATTAAAAGAGGTCAAACAGATCAAACTATCTATTTAAATCAACCAAAAGATACCGAATTTTACAACTCTAAATCTGGTATTGGTTGGGATAATCCTAAATATCTGACAAAGGCTATTTCAAATTCACCAACTTTATATGATGTCAGATATATGAATCTAGGATTAAAAATGACTTTTATGAAAGCATCAGATGAGATAGAGTCAAGTGAAGATTCAAAAAGACTAAGATCTGATAAAATGCAAAATTCTGTTGATTATAACAGAATAAATGAATTAAGTAACAATAATTGCATTAAAGAAGAGTATATTCAGACATATTCTGAAAAGGATTTATCTGAATCTGCTACTAAATTTCAAAAGTTATATTTACCAATTTCAATTCTTGAAAAGATAAATTTTGATCTTGAATTGAAAATCAAATATTTTGAGACAGAAAATCAATCTCTTAAGGCTGAACTTAAAATTCTGGAACAAAAGTTACAAAAATAGCCTGAGAATAACACATTATCAGATCAATCATCTTCAATTCCACTTGATTCTATTAACTCTGAAAAAGAACGTGATCTGTATATGAACTCTGATTTTAACTCATTAGAAGATATGTTTGTTAAAATAGATGAGTTTGTAAAATCTTTACACAACGAACATTCTGATGACCTTAAAGAACCTGTTAGAATCCTGCAAAGAATATCTACGGATTCAAAGAAATCATCTGAAAATTCACCAAATTTACAATCAAAGAAGGAGAAAACAAAAGTTACTTTTGTGACTCCTAAATATGAAAAAGGTGAATCATTCTTCCACAAAGGACTCTATTGCACTCAAAGTCCAAAATTCAAAAGGTAAGAGACTTTTACAGAAGAAACAAGCTTCTAAAATCACTAATTCTTGAGTTTCTTCTATGTCAGATTATATTGTGAAAAGTTCTCGGAAGCAAGAATGGCGAATGAAGCAGAGAGAAAAGACAAACAAGATTATAAAACAAGAGTGGAGAGTGAAGGAAAATGTTGTTACAGATAGAAATAGACAATTTGAGAAATCTGTCTGTAATAATAAATTTACTGATAAATCTTGTATTAAATACTCTCGAACTGCTTTAATTGCTTTGAATTCTGTTTCGTGTAAATCACAGCATGCAAAATCTGATAAGCTTGTATGGCAACCAAAGAAAAAGGACCCATCTTTCAAACAGAAAAAGGTTCCACAGCACCAACTTTCAAAAACAGTTCCACTGCGAATTGTACAAAAGTGGATACCAAAAAGAACTGTTAAAAAGTGGGTACCTAAAATAAAAGACATATCTGATGAGAAAAAGCATATTCAACTGCATGTTTTACCAAAATCAAAAGTACCCAACTATAAGTAGGTACCTCATGTTTTATTAGTCTGATAGGTATATCATGTATGGTACCTTGACTTCGGATGCTCAAAGCACATGACCGGACAGAGAGAAACACTCACTAACTTTGTAGAAAAGTTCTGTGGGACGGTCAGATTTGGGAATTATTAATTCTGTCCGATCAAAGGTTTTGGGAGTATTGCGTACGATAAGATTACTATACAGAAAGTCTTATACAATGACGGTCTTGGTCACAACTTGTTCAGCATTGGACAACTCTGCGATAAAGGATTAGAGGTCAACTTCAAAGCTAACCGGTGCAGCATAAGATCTGGAGAAGGAAAAGAAATCCTTGCAGGGAACCGGAAAACCAACTTGTACTCAATTGACCTAGCCTCAATCAATCTGAAAAAGGATGTCTGCTTAATGTCAAAAGCAACATCTAAAACAGCCTGGCTATTGCATTATCGTCTTTCACATCTGAATTTTAACGAATTAACCAACCTAGTAAAAGGTGGGTTAGTTAAAGGGCTACCAACTCTCAAATTTCAAAAGGAGCCGTTGTGCGCCGCTTGTGAAAAAGGAAAGATGACTAGAGCTTCACACAAGTCCAAAACAGAACACTCTTCAACGAGAGCACTGGAATTGTTACATATGGATCTGTGTGGACCAATGAGATTACAAAGTATAAACAAGAAAAGATATGTATTGGTAATAGTCGACGACTACTCCAGATACACATGGGTTTTCTTCCTGCATTCCAAATATGATGCTAGAGAAATCATTATAGACTTCATCCGAAGAATTCAAGTAAAGTTGCAGCTTTCAGTTCAGACCATCAGATCAGATAACGGGACAGAATTCAAGAACAAATCTCTCGAATCATTTCTGAATTCTGTGGGAATAACACATCAATTTTCAGCTGCTCGTACTCCACAACAGAATGGTGTCGTTGAACGAAGAAATCGGACACTGGTGGAGTCTGCAAGAACGATTTGGGCTGAAGCCGTTGCAACAGCTTGTTTCACGTAGAACCAATCAATAATCAATAAAAGATTCTGAAAGACTCCATATAAACTAATAAACAAACGGGTACCTAATGTTAAATTTTTCCATGTCTTTGGATGCAGGTGTTTCATATTAAATGACAAAGACAACCTGTAACATCCTCGTATTTAATTTATTGTAATTGGGATAATTAGATGAATTTTTGTAAATTAAGTTGGATTGAATTTGGATTTTGAAAGTTGGTATTAAATTTGGATTAATTACAAAAGTTGGTTGCTTTATTTAGAAATTGAGGAATTTTAATTTATCTAAGTGAATATAATTATTAAATTGTTAAGGATAATAAAATAAAATAGAATTCTTTATTTTATAAAAGCAGTATTTAATGGAACTGGATAAGTGGAGGGACTAAATGTGTCAAGAGTCGAAAGTGTGGAATAAAAGGATGGAAAGTCTTTTATTCCTTTCATTTCACCAAACTCATTCTCTCTCGGCTCTCTCTCTCTCTCTAAACAAATCAAGAAGAACGAATTTGTGGAAATTGAAGCTGAAAACTTGGATTTAAATGGTTAAGAAGGAACTACAAACACTGCAATCAAAGATTTGAGGTAAGAATCATTTAAATTTCGGATTTATGAGCATTTTGGTTTGGTTTTGGCAAAAATCCGAATCACAGATTTGGAGTAGCAAATGTTAATGCATGTGTTGTATTATTATGATTATGTTTAAATGGAGTGATAGAGAAGCTATATATTAAATTTCAGCATCAGATTCACACTCTAAGTATGATTTTTGGGATCTTAGTGTGTGTTTATGTGTGTGTGTTCGACGGTTGAACAAAAATGGTCAAATAGGACCTGAATTGATACATAAAAGTGTTAATATTAGTGTTAAAATGGTTGGAATTAAGTAAATTCTTGTTGGCATAATTTATTTCATACAAAGAATTAGTACAAAATGATTGGAATTAAATATGGAAAATGACAAAAACTGCACAATTATGAACAAAGATGGTCTGAATTCGGATCCGAGATGAACTCGGATCTGGTCCGAATTCAGATTAGGTCCGAACCTCAGATATTCAATATAGAAAATAATTTCTAAGTGTTGGAATTCGGTTGGAGTCCGAATTCGGATGGGTCCGAACTTGACATAGGTCCGAACTTGACATGGGGTCCGAATTTGACTATTGTCCGAATTCGGGCATGGGATCCGAATTTCTGGTCAAATGTGGCAAAACTTATAAAAATTAAGTTTTATGAAATTAAATAGTTATTGACACAATATTTGGTTACAAATGACTTAACAGGTCCTTTGTGGTGTTGTTTAACCCACAGTGGGGTACTTTGTGGATCCGGTTGAAAGCCCGAGGAGAAATAATATTGATTAAAGTTTAATAACGCACCCACTGTGAGTACATATGATTTCACATGTTTATATCTGCTTTATGTTAGCTATTGCCTGCTGAGACATGTAGCTTCATTATCATTTGGAATTCTACTAACTTGCGTAGATTTAGATGCACATTGATCTTGTTGCATGTCCGTTCTTTTGTTGTGCATCTATCGATGGACCGACAGGTCGCATCTGTTACTCTGAAGTTACTACGCTATATGATCCGGAGCTGATCCCTCCAAGGTTTTGGTAGGCAGTAAGTCATCCCCGATGTTATGTCTGTCTCAGATGGTTGGTTTAATGCCGAGCTTTGGGCTCGAAGGAGTTGCGGCTCTTGCTCCGTACTTGGTGTACGAAGAGAGTATACGACGTTCGTCGTCGGTGTTACTCTTGGGGCTTCATAAAGATTTATAAAATGCGTAAATTTATGTATTCACTAAGCATTCGCTTACCCCTCAGTTGTTGATTTTTTTACAGGAAAAGGGAAATCTGCTGCCGGACCTTCTAGTTAGGTCGTTTGTGAAGTCTTGGAAGATACCTACTACTCAATCGGTAAATGTACTTTGGGATCAATATTGTTTTAATGATTTGAGTGTGTAGACTTAGTAATGGAACCTTGTAGCACCGTAGGGTGTTTGACAAAGTTGTATTATTTTTAATTATGTACTTTTATGCTTCCGTACTGTAAGGATGCAGGTCATTATGTAATTTATGTTTGGTGTTTAATCCTAGGTGTTATGTATATATGGTTAAACGTGGCAAGGGTGTCACACAACCTATGAAAATTCAATCATAAAGCTGACGAAGGTATCTTCATTGGGTATTCGAAGGAGTCGGTAGCTTTCCGGGTCTACAATAAGCGGACCAAGACAGTCAATGAAAGCGTGAACGTAAATTTGATGAAGGCGTGGTAATGGCTTCTGAACATACCAGTTCAGGACCCGAACTTAACAAGCCGACTTCTAAGGAGTCAACTGAAAAGAGTGCAAATAATTCAGATTTACATAAACTATTCGAGGCTTTCTATGAAGACTACTATGAAAAGCCCAAAACTAATGTGTTAAATTTGGTGCCTGACAGGATTACTGAAGATCTCGTCGTAGTCTTGGATCATTCTCATCAACCAATTTTAGAAAAACTGGAGAAGCTTGGACAACAGATGTGCACTTGCCTACTGAAAGTGTAAAACCCATTCAACCTCCAGAATCTTTTGAAACCCCCTTAACATCTGAACACTCAGAAACTCCTATCTCAGATATTATACCGACTACATCTGAAGCTAACCCCTGACTTCCCTATCTAGACTTAAATCCCAATCAAGACCACATTCAACCGTATCCATATACTTTCAAGTGGACTAGAAATCACCCAACAGAAAATATCATTGGTGATCCTTCTGCATCAGTCTAAACAAGAAGAGCAACAATAAACGAGTGCTTATTTTCCAACTTTCTCAGCAAAATTGAGCCAAAGAATGTGAAAGAAGCTCTTCTGGATGCTGATTGGATTGTCGCAATGCAAGAAGAACTGAATCAGTTCGAAAGGTTGAAGGTCTGGAGACTGGTAGAGCGACCTAAAGATAAATCAATAATTGGCACAAAGTGGATTTTCAAGAATAAGAAGGATGAACATGATGTCATCATTCGTAACAAAGCACGATTCGTTGCCAAAGGGTAAAGTCAACAAGAAGGGATCGATTATGATAAGACGTTTGCTCCTGTTGCAAGAATAGAAGCAATTAGGATGTTTCTAGCATTTGCTGCTCATAAAAACTTCACAGTTTACCAAATGAATGTAAAAACTGCGTTTTAAATGGGGAATTAACTGATGAAGTATATACATATCAGCCCGAAGGGTTTACTGATCCTTCGAAGCCTGATCATGTATATATTTTAGATAAATCGCTGTATGGCCTTAAACAAGCACCGCGTGCTTGGTACGATGCACTTTCAACATACTTGTTGAAATGTGGATTTAACAAAGGTGCAGTAGATACTACCCTGTTTATAAAACGTTAGGGGCCAGATATTATAGTAATTCAAATATATGTAGACGATATAATATTTGGGTCTACAAATCCTGAATTTTGCAAGAAATTCGCTTTCTTAATGTCCCAGAAATTTGAAATGAGCATGATGGGAGAAATAAATTTTTTCTTAGGTTTACAATTTAAACAATTGACTGATGGTATTTTTATCAATCAGTCCAAATATATTTAAGACATGTTAAAGAAATTTAACATGGTCAACAGTTTTCCTATGAAAACTCCCATGGCTCCGGATTCAAAATCCAAACTCGATGAGGACATTTCAGGGAAACTTGTAGATGTAACTCATTATCGAGGAATAATTGGGTCATGAATGTATTTAACTGCAAGTAGACCTGATATTATGTTTGCTACGTGTGTTTGTGCTAGATATCAGGCAAATCCAAAAGAATCACATTTAGCTTCTGCTAAAAGAATTCTAAGATATCTGAAGGGAACACCAAAACTTGGTTTATGGTATCCCCGAGAATCTTCATTCATTCATTCATTCAATTTAACTGCTTTTTCTGATGCTGATCACGCAGGTGATAAGATGGACGGAAAAAGTACATCAGGTGCAGTTCAATTCTTAGGTGACAAACCCGTCTGCTGGTCATCCAAGAAACAACACTGTGTTTCATTGTCTACAGTTGAAGCAGAATATGTTGCTGTATCATCATGTTGTTCTCAGGTGTTGTGGATGAAGAGCCAACTGCGAGACTACGGGTTTACACCACAGAAGATTCCGATATATTGTGATTCTCAGAGCGCAATTGCTATAGCATCTAATCCAGTGCAACACTCAAAAACAAAACACATCGACATCCGGTATCACTTTATTAAGGATCATGTTGAAAATGGTAATATAGAATTATATTTTGTTCCTACTGAATATCAACTAGCTGACTTGTTTACCAAAGCATTAGATGAAAAAAGGTTTAATATTTTGGTATACAAGTTGGGTATGTTGAATCATTAGATTTAAAAATTCAGTAATTACAAATTATAATTTTAAATTTACATTTTTATTTGATCTTCATTTGATGTTAAATTCATGAAATTTAAAAGTTTAAATTTTTCAGAAATTTAATAGATCTGGATTGTCATGTGTAGGGGGAGCAGAAATACGATTTTATCTGTTCTTGAGAAAATCTGATAAATTTTATCTGATATTTTGTAGGGGGAGCTGACATGCAAAATATTGTATACATATGAGGGGGAGCTGAATTCTAAACATCAAGGGGAATCATTTTATGTTTTAGATAATATTTTTTTATGTGTGATTTTTAATTTTAATTTTTTAGTTTTAGTTAAAATTTTTGTTTTTGGTCTTGTTTTTAAGTGTAGTTTAATTTTTTTTAGTGTTATCAAATTTTTTTGTTTTCTATTAATTTTGTTTTGTTTTGTTTTCTTTTTTTCATTTATATTTTTGGAAGGAAAATATGGGTTTATGAGAAATGGGCTTGAAATGAATTGAAAAATGTGGGCCGGGTATTTTTTTTTTTTTTTTTTTTTTTTGAAATTTTGAAATTTTCAACTAGAAAGTTGAATTTCAAATTTCAATTTCAACTTTTCGAAAGCACCCACTATTCATGTTCTCTTTTACGCATCTTCCTTCATCACTAAGAAACCTCAAAAACTCCCAAACCTTCGGTTATTTCAAACTAGACAGCAACAAATTGTGAGTTTTATTTCTGTTTTATGCTTTTTATTTCAGTATTAGACATGTTATTTTTAGTGTATTAAATTTTGTTTCCGTATATGTGTGTTAGATTTATTATTTCGATCCTAGGAGTTGTTTTGTAATATTTATTATCTTTGTATTTTGTCTTGTATTTAATTTCCATGTAATTTATGTTTATGTAAAAGTCAAGGGGCCAAATGTGCCAAGTTGTAAGAGTTAATTAAAGGAGCCTAGAAATAGGCTCCTAGGGTTACTTTCTAATACACGTTTGACATTTTGAAAGGAGAACCAGCCGCCATTTTATCATTTACTCTCAACATTCATATTGTCTTTTCTTCATCATTTCACATTTATTGAGCTTGATTCTTCATGTGTTTGATAAGAAAATCATCAAGGTGCTGAAACAATACGGGAATACTTTATTACAATTGGTATCAGAGCTCAGAGGGGTGGATTTAAACTGATTCATATGGATTCTGCTGGGTTTTCTTGAGTGTTCTTCGTGTTCTTCCATTCCAACCGGTTAGATCTTCATTTTCCTTTGTTTTTCCGTGTTTCTTGTGTTATAATGGTCATATAAACACCACATTATTATTCTCTACTGATTTTAAGCTCATTTAGTTCCATATCCTTGTTAAAATCATCAAGAATCGGCTCTTTTCAAGTTTGAAAATATGGTTTTTTTTAAAGTGGGTTTTTAACGTGTTCATGCTGTTTTTAAGTGTTTTTTAGGTTATTTTAAATCACCAAAAGTGTTTAAAATAGTTTATAAATCATTTAGAACTATTTTTAGGCTTTAAAACTGATAAAAATCGAATTCTGCTCAGTTCTGCCTTAGAAATCGTAAAAAACCTGCTGTATTTCGGATCACTACTGTAGCATTTCGGACCACCTAGGCACCAATTTCGGACCACACATCACCCTAATTCGGACCTCATTTCGGTCCAATTCGGACCATACATAGGTGAATTTTGGACCCCCCATAAGCCTATTTCGGACCACAATTCGGTCCCATCCGGACTTCGGACCATCCGAAGTTCAGATCAGGCTTTCCATTTTTCACTGTTGAGACTTGTACTTAAATTTTTCCAATTTCGGACCACCCATTTCGGTTCATCCGAATTCGGCCCTTCCACTGTTCATCCGAATTCGGTTCATCCGAATTCGGCCCCTTAGGTCCATCCGAAATTAGGTTCAACCGAACTTGGTCCCCAACCGTATTACTGTTCATCCGAATTAGGACCCCTTCCGAACTTGAACCTCATCCGAACCATAGCCATCCGAATTACTGTTCATACATCCGAAATCATTCCATCCGAAATCAACCCATCCGAAATCAACCCATCCGAAATCAACCCATCCGAAATAACCCAATCCGAATTCGGTTCCCTCATCCGAAACACTGTTCATCCGAAGTCACACCATCCGAATTCAGAACCTTCTGTTTTCAGTCCAACCCATCCGTGTCCAGTTTCCACCTCTAAGATCTTCATATTCTTAATCAACACCCATCATCATAATGTCTCGCGAAGCTCTAGTACTCGGATCTGAGAACAGACCACCAGTTCTCTATCCCGATGAGTACGAACAATGGAAATCCCGGTTCCTTAAGTTCGTTGGAATGCAACCTCTCGGGAACTTGATGCTTCAATCTATATCCGAAGGACCCGTAATCTACTATCGAGAGATAGCCGCCAGACCTGAGGCTGACCCCCCTGTCCAAGCCTCTAAAGTTGAAAGAGACCCGGCAAATGACGCCGAGACCGACAACACGTTGACAAGAGGGCAGAATATCTGATTTACCAAGCCCTCCCCACTGATATTCTGGTCGGTGTAGACAGTAAAATGTCTGCAAAAGAAATGTGGGACGAGCTGGAAGTCCAAATGCTGGGGGCAGATCTCGATGATCGTGCCAAAATAGAGGAGGCAAAGGCAAAGTTTACGGAATTCCGCGCCAAAGACGGGGAATCTCTGCAAGCCACATTCACCAGGTTCTGTGCAGTCCTTAACGAGTTGAACAAACTGCACATCAAGAAGGATAGGGATGATATCAATATCCAATTCTTTGCCGCCTTAGCCCCCGAGTGGCAGCTTGCATGTCGGGCCACGAAAAGAGTCCTGAACATTCCTGAGGTATCAAATAATGTCGTCTTTAAGGACCTCAAGAAATATCAAGGGGATGTGGATCAACAGAAGCTGATGGCAAATCAATTGGCCTCTCTACTGCTATCAGCCAACACAGGGTTGAAACCGAATGATTCGCTAGCCTTGATCACCAACACGCAGATTCCGACACCATCCTTTGCTCCTGGTTCTTCATCGTCTCAGTACAGGTATGCTTCTCCTCCGCGTGAGGTCTATGATGAGGAGGAAGCCTCGATACAAGAACAGATAGCCTTGTGGACCAACCGTCTCCAACAGCGACGGTTCTCAAACAAGACTAACAACCAACTCCGTTATGACACCGGTCCACGGAGGTACTCAGATGATAGAAGGGATGACCGCCGCGATGACTATCGCAGGGATGACTACCGAAGGGATGATAGGGATGATCGCCGATATGACGATAGACGCGACTATCGAGATGATCGCCGGTATGAAAGGCGAGATGATAGGCGTGATGATCGCAGGGATGACAGGCGGGACTATCGAAGGGATGATCGTCGGGATGACCGCAGGGAAGAGAGACGAGAGCCCGAAAGAAGGGACAGGAGGCGCGATGACAGCCGCGAGCATCGCCGGGCCGACAAGAGGCCGGCGGAAAGGAGAGAGGACAGGCCGAGAGCAGATGAGCCGAAGGCTGCGGATGAACGTCTTTGCTACAAATGTGGCAAACCGGGCCACTTTGCTAGGGAATGCAAGAACAACTTCGACAGAGACGTCGCGTACTACGAGAGAAAGCTCGAGGCAGCCAAGAAGAGAACGGATGCATTAGCCCTCGTCGCCCAGGAAAACTACTGGGATGCTGAAGATTCTGAAGACGAGGATGACAAGGGCAAGAATTGCTACATGGTTGATCGTATGGGGTTGGAGACATGTGCTGATTTCACTGCTGATAATCCAGATCATGCTGCTGAGGGGGAGACAATGAAAAATCCACCAGCATGTCTGATGGCTACAACCAACGATCCCGAATGCTCCACATCCGGTTCTGAGTCCAATGAGGTATATTCCTGTTACATTCCTGCACATGTAAATAAATTATTTGTAGATAATGAATGTACACTACACACACAAATACTTAATCTACAAGATGGATTAAATGCTGAAACTGCAAGGTGTGTACAGGCTGAACATCAAGCTCATATTCTGAAAGAATCATCTGAATTATATCATTCAAAGTGGTTAACTAATCATAATGTTATAAAACAGATGTTGATAGAAAAAGTAGATGTTCAGGATAGGAATATATACCTTGAATCTTGCATGGAAACGCTTTCAAAAGATAAACTCTCTTTAAAAGAAGAAATTTCTGTCCTTACAAAACAATTAGATGTGGTAAATATGGAAAATATAGACAGTTTAGAAAAATACAAAATGATTGAAGAAGAAAGGATAAGTTTGTACTCAAGAATAAAGACCCTTGACGATGCATTTTTGAAAAGGGGTCAAACAGAACAAACTATCCATTTAAATCAGCCCAAAGAAACTAGGTTTTACCATTCTAAACAGGGAATTGGTTTAAAAATCCTAAATATTTGGAAAAAGCACAAAATGTTTTACCTGTATTTTATGACATGAACTACATGGGAGCCGGTCTTAAATCTTTCTTTTTTGAGTCATCAAAAGAAGTTTTAAACCAAGAAAATGAGAAACGTGTTGCTCGTAAAGATAAAGAAATTTCTTTTCAATATGAAGAACTTAACGAGAGTTATTCTTCTAGAGTACCCACTTTAGAGGAAGATCTCTTGTCAACTTATTCAGAAGCTGAATTGAAAACTGAAACCGTAAAATCAACTCCTCAACTTTATATTCCTGCAAAAGTTCTTCAACAACAAATCATTGTTTTAGAAAAGGAATTGAAGTCGTCTCAAGAGAAAGCACTTGATCTTCAAGATGCTCTTCTTAAGAGAGAAGAAGAATTGGTAAATCAATATTTTCAACAATCTGTGGAAGTTACTGTCTACAGAGAAAATTTTAAAATAGTTTCACAAAAATTGAAAGATCTCTCAAAAGAACGAACACTTTCTCATTCCATAAAAATTCCATGTGTGTCATCAGATAAAGGTAAGGCTAAAGCTGAATCTTCTTCTATCATTGTCAAAGGTGAGTGCTCAAAAGTTTTCAAAAATGAGGTTCCTAAAAAGACTCAGATTAAATCCAAGTCTTTTAAGACACCCACTCACCACCAAAAAGAAAAGTCTGTCAAGTCTAAATCTTCCATGCTTACTGACTCTAATCGTTTTGTTCCTACAGATCATATAAGGAGAGTCCCAAAAACCACCATGCAGGATTTTACAAGTTTTTTTGTGAAGAAGGCTTTAATGCCAAGTGAATTTGTTACTAGAGATAGGATGTCTGTAATCTCTGAAGACAATTTATGTAACAATGTGTGTGACAATGTCTGTAATGTTGAACCGAATTCTGCTTAGTACTCTTTCAGTGATTTGTTTAATCTATGTCCAACTAAATATAGACGACAGGTTCCTGAAATGAATGCTTTCGTGCCTTATCCTGTTAAACGTATTCGGAAAAAGAAAACAAAAAATAGTGCATCATAGGCCACAATCAAAGTTGAGATGTGTCCGTTGACAAGGCCCAAAACCAAAGCAACGGTCAAAAAGGTCTCAAAAAGACAAAAACCAAAGGCAATTTCAGCGCCTAAGGTTCCAAAACCCAATAAATCCAATCTTCAATGGATTCCAAAGGGTTGTGCATTCGGACCACACACAAATGCTAGTTGGGATTCTAAATCTGTATACGTGCCGTATAAATCTGGAAATCCTAACAAAAAGGGACCTATATTGAGGTGGGTACCCAAGGTTGTGTAATCTTAATGCAGATGGTTCTTGGTTACTTCTGATCAAGACCCGTGCTTCAAAGAAATGGCTTCTAGTAACCTTAGACTAGGACCCGTTCTTTTGCTTGTCGGTTGTGCTTAAACCGACACGTTTGGCTTCTGTGCACACAGCCCAGGACCCGGTCTTAACTCATCATGTTTTCTGAACATCTCGGTTCAGAACACGGTTTGATTGTGAATTAAAAAACGGATGTGTTGGAATGCATATAGTTTTTCATTATATGAATTTATGTGTTTTTCAGGCTAAGTCCATTTGGTATATGGATTCGGGTTGCTCCAAGCACATGACTGGAAGAAGAGAATTGCTGTCCAACGTTGTTGAACAGTACTGCGGAACTGTGAAATTCGGGAACAACCATCAGGCTCACATAAAAGGATACGGGGACTTAGTTCTAAATAATATGGTCATCAAGGACGTTGACTATGTTGAGGGGTTATCTCATAATCTTTTTAGCATAGGACAGCTCTGCGACAAAGGACTAGAAGTAACGTTTAGAGCCAAGAACTGCAGTGTTAAGAGCATGGATGGAAAAGAAATCTTAACTGGTTCCCGAAACTCTAACCTTTACACCATTGACGTAGCTAAGCTAATAGTGAAGGATAACATTTGCCTACTATCAAAAGCCTCTTCAAAAGACTCTTGGTTGTGGCATCGAAGATTATCCCATTTGAATTTTGATAACATCAACAAGCTGGCTGCGAAACAATTGGTCAAAGGACTTCCTGAATTGCGCTACGAAAAGGATCATCTGTGTGGAGCGTGTGAGAAAGGAAAAATGAAACGATCATCTCACAAACCAAAGCCTGAACCATCAACAAAAAGAGTATTGGAGTTACTTCATATGGATTTATGCGGACCGATGAGAACTCAAAGCATAAATGGAAAACGATATGTGTTGGTTATCGCTGATGATTATTCTCGATATACCTGGGTCAGGTTCTTGCGTTCCAAGGACGAGACAGCTCAAGAAATCATAGATTTTATCAAGAGTGTCGAGACCCAACAGCAGCTTTCAGTTCAATCAATCAGATCAGATAACGGCACGGAGTTCAAGAACTCAGTAGTTGAGGGCTTCCTTCGATCCAAAGGTGTTCAACATCAATACTCTGCTGCTCGAACACCTCAACAAAATGGGGTCGTGGAAAGGCGTAACCGTACGCTAGTGGAAGCCGCTCGTACAATGCTCACATACTCAAAGCTACCTCCGTTCTTGTGGGCCGAAGCCGTATCAACAGCATGCTATACACAAAATCGCTCCATCATCCATAAGCGCTTTAACAAAACTCCTTACCAACTCTTTTTGAAAGTACTTACGTGTATTTGGTTGCAGGTGCTATGTGCTGAACGACAAAGACAACCTCGGGAAATTTAACGAAAAGGCGGATGAAGCGATCTTCATTGGATACTCATCCAACTCGAAGGCATATCGTGCATTCAATACCCGAACCAGAACAGTCAATGAAAGTGTGCACGTCACATTTGATGAGTTGGTTGAACTGGCACCCGAAGTTGATCAATCAGGACCACGCATTACTCAAATGCCTGGAGACTCTTCGAATAACCCCATTTCTTTTTCTTCTTCTGATTTGGTTAATTTATTTGATCCTTTTTATGTTGAATTTTTCGGTCCTAACGCTAGTGTGTCTAATGTTGTCAATAATGTAGGTGATCCTTCCAGTTCAACTGCGCCGCAAAGTTTCTTCGCTCCATCTTCTTCAACGTACCCTCATCCATCCACATCATCCACCGACACATCCGCAGTCGAATCTACTCCTATAATACCCTCACATATAATACCAACAATTCTTCCTTCACCTGAACACTCGGGAATCGAACCTGAACCAGTGGTACCTTCATTTGAAACCATTGACCATGAATCCTCATCCATCCCCACATTAACCACAGAGGTTCCATCCCGAGCACCCCTTCCACACGAGATCAAATGGACCCGAAGTCACCCAACAGATCAAATCATTGGTGATGTATCAACAGGAGTCCAAACTCGTAGGGCATCTGCTAATGAATGTCTCTTCGCATCATTCTTGAGTATGATAGAGCCCGCTCGTGTGGATGAAGCCCTGACAGATCCAGATTGGATAGTTGCAATGCAAGAGGAACTCAACCAGTTTGAACAGCTAAGAGTATGGCGGTTAGTTCCCAAGCCAAAAGACCGTACAGTCATCGGAACAAAATGGATCTTTAAGAACAAACGCGATGAGAACGACATTGTGATAAGGAATAAAGCAACACTTGTTGCCAAAGGCTACCGACAACAAGAAGGGATAGATTATGACGAGACCTTCGCTCCAGTTGCACGGATTGAAGCAATCAGAATCTTCTTGGCGTACGCGGCACACAAAGACTTCAAAGTGTACCAAATGGACGTCAAGACTGCCTTTCTAAACGGTGAACTTAACGAGGAGGTGTATGTTGAACAACCACAAGGCTTTGTTGATGCACATAAACCAGACCATGTTTATGTGCTAGATAAGGCCCTCTATGGTTTAAAACAAGCACCTCGAGCATGGTATGATAGTCTTTCAAACTTCCTTATTTCTGCCGGTTTCTATAAAGGTGTGGTGGACACAACTCTGTTCACAAAAAGGGAAGGCCCACATATAATGCTAGTGCAAATTTATGTCGACGATATTATATTTGGATCTACTGACAGTAATTTTTGTAAGGATTTTTCAGCTCTAATGGAGTCCAGGTTTGAGATGAGTATGATGGGGGAAATGAACTTTTTCCTCGGATTACAAGTCAAACAACTTGAGGATGGGATTTTTGTGAACCAGTCGAAATATACTCTTGACATTCTCAAGAAGTATAAGTTAGACTCTTACACGAGTATCGCAACTCCCATGGCCTCCAACTGTAAGTTAGACACCGATCCTTCCGGGAAAAGTGTCGATAATACAACTTACAGAGGGATGATAGGATCCTTACTATACTTGACTGCCAGTAGGCCGGATATAGTGTTTTCAACATGTCTTTGTGCTAGATTTCAGGCCGACCCAAAAGAATCACACCTAACTGCGGTAAAACGCATTTTTCGTTATCTTAAGGGTACACCCGAACTTGGTCTATGGTATCCAAAGGGAACCGATTTCTATCTTACCGCGTTTTCAGATGCTGATTTTGCAGGTTGTAGAGTGGACAGAAAAAGCACGTCGGGAGGAATACAGTTTTTAGGAGATAGACCGGTGAGTTGGTCTTCCAAAAAGCAGAATTGTGTTTCCACATCTACAGCTGAGGCTGAGTATGTAGCAGCTGCAAGCTGTTGCTCTCAAGTGCTGTGGATGAGAACACAACTACGCGATTATGGATTCTCACTCACCAATATCCCTATTTACTGTGATTCTCGAAGTGCAATTGCCATCTCTTGCTATCCCGTGCAGCACTCTCGAACAAAACACATAGATATCAGGTATCATTTTATTAAAGATCACGTAGAAAAGGGAACCATTGAGTTGTATTTTGTTGGCACGGAATACCAACTTGCAGATATATTTACTAAAGCTTTAGGCGAACCTCGTTTTCAGTTTTTAGTATCCCATATCGGCATGTTGAATCCGCCTTCCAATTAAATATCAGATATTGTCTTAAATAATTCTATTTCAATCTATCATGATTGAAATTCCTTTACTTTAGAAAATATCTGTTATTTAAATTTAAGGATTGTGTCACAAAATTGAAACTCAATATTTCCTTATCTGCGTATATTTTTAATAATTAATGATCCTGATAAATTGCTGTGTGAATTGTTCATCACGGAGTGGGATGCAAACAATATCCAGGTTTGTCTGTGTTTGTAAGTCTAAAAAGGGTTGTCAAGTTTCATTCAGAAAAAGAAAACGAAAAGAACCGGTATTCATTTGAGGGGGAGTATAGTTAGAATTTTAAATTTTATAGTTCTGTGTTTCCCTTTATTTCTTTTATAGTTAAATTTTAAATTTTAGGTTGGTCTTAAGTTTTAATTTAATTTTAAGTTTTAATTTAATAGGTCAGAAACACTCAAAAAGATTTTATCTTTCAAATTTATCAAAAAGCCAAAAAGATTTTAGTTTACTTTATTTCATTTTATTTTAATTTCAAAATTAAAGAAAATACCAAAAATATTTTATTTTGAAGTCTCATAGAAAAACTCAAAAAGATGCAATAAAAATTGGGTCAAAATTTCTTTTTAATTTTGTTTTTATTAATTTCATTAAAGGCCCATTTTATTTAATTTTGTATGTGTGTGTTGAGTCCAATCCGGCGGCCCACAATCCTTTTGGGCGCGGATCTTCTTTGACCCGACCCGACCCACGCGCGTTTAAATAGGGGCGGTCGACGGTCAATTCCTTCACTACCAAGATATTTCTCTTCTTCTCCTTCCTTGTTTACGTCGACAGCCACCGCCCCAAACCACCATTTTCACCACTTCAAGCTTTTGGACCATCATTATCTTTCGTTTTTCTTGCATTTCTTCATTTCGGCACTATCAGGTATTCCATTTTTTCCTTTATTTCAGTATTTTACTTCGTATATTGTGTGTTCGATTTTCGACTTTTTACTAGTTTTTATTTTCGGTTTTTCTTCATTTTAGGTAGTTTAATGTGTTATATTCACTTAGTTGCAGTTTGATAAATTGTTCTCTATGAAATTTTAGACTAGGATCTGTAATCTCATTCATTTTTGTTAACATTTCAACTGTTCACGTTTATTTTTGCATGAACACATTAACTGCACTCATGCAGTTTCGGATGTCCGAATTCGGACCACCACCCGAATTCGGATGTCCGACTTAGACTAAGTTTCAAAACTTTCAAAGTACAAATACCAATTTCGGATCACTGTTGATCCGAATTCGGACCATCATATTCAAGCCAAAAATTTCAAAAAATGAATTGAGTCTAAGTATGTACACCACTGTTCATCCGAATTCAGATGATACCCGAATTCGGTTCCCATCCGAATTCTGGGTACCATCCGAATTCAGGACCTATCCATATCATTGCATGCATTTACATAAGTCCTCATCCGAATTCGGACCATGTTTCATGACCCATCCGAATTCGGACCACCTTCATTCATTTCATTACTTGCACTTCGGACCATCATCCGAATTCGGTCCCCATTTTCACCTCATCCGAATTCGGACCCCCACTCATCCTTCATGCATCATCCAATTTCGGATTGATCCGAATTCGGTGACACTGTTCATCCGAATTCGGACCATCCGAAATCCAACACTTAGCATTTTTTTAAAATTTTCATTTTTCCATTTCTGCATTTTTATATAAATTCAAAAACCACAAAAATATTTCCATCTAAGTGCACCATTGAGTAGAGTTAGGATTAGTGTTTCAGTGAAAAGGTCTTATCTAACATCGGTCTCTTAACGATTGACTTTGGACTTTATTAGTAGAATTTTATTCTACTAATAAAGACCCGATGCTAACCAGATCAGACAGTTTCTATTTCACACTAATCTAGAATTTACATCAATGCCTTATCGTGTCAAGTCTTATTATTCTAACTCTGTTGCACTTTGCAGGATGATGGAACCCACAGTCATTCTCACCGTACCCCATCCCGCCATTCCAAATAACAACGCTCAACTCCCTGAAGAATCCATCCTACCCAGCGCCGAGTTTGTCGAGTTTATTCCACATAACTGGCAACTCGACGTGTCCATCCTCTCCAAAGAAACCCAAACCCTAGCCTTCGACATCCTCACCCGCCATCCCATCGACTATGTCTTATCCACTGCCATAGCTGTTCCCCAGATATATCTCCAACAATTCTGGAACAGGCTAACATATGTAACCGACCCCGCACCTCACTTCACATCCACTATTGACTGCGTTCCAGTCAAAATCACTACATCTGCCATCCGCCACATACTTCATCTACCCGCTGAAGCCTACCTTCCCACCCATGAAGTATTCGACCCAAACCCATCCGTCTCTGAAACCCTAGCTGAGATTCAATCTCTGGGGTATGACGGTCCCCTTTCTAAACCATCAGACTTCCGCACGAAAAACCTTCAATCCCACTGGCGGATAGTATTCGATGTGCTCAACAAATGCTTCACCGCAAAGCATTCAGGTCATGACTCAGCGTCGGCACAGGTACTAGCCATGTTCACAGGCTTTGCCTTTGACCGACACGTGGACTATGCTGCATTCATATTCGAAGAATTACGAAGAGTCTATGTCGAGAGAAGCACAAAGAAAGGTAGAAAGTATGTCCCTCTTCAAAGATTTCTCCAACTCATCATCCAGTTTGCAATGGATCAAGACGATGACATCCATGAGCGTCCGGAGGCAGACGTTTACCCCACAGTGGCAATTCAAAAGTTAACTCTGCCAAAGGGGGCCCCGACGGTACCGGTAATGAAAATTCCTCTATCTCTACTAATGAGGTCAAGGGGTATGGACAGGGTAAGGGCTTATATAAAAGAGAGTTATCCGGATGAGTCTCAGTCGGAATCGACCGAGACTAACCAATCCGAAGGTGAGCAAAGAGAGAGTAAGCATGAGGGAGAAAGGATGGAAGCAATCTCTGGGTCTGGGTGAGCGGGAGCCTGTGATTGTGAGGGAGGGAGAAGTAGGTGAGACGGCAGAGACGGCGGATTCCGAAAGAACCGTCTCTGTCGTGAGAGCGAGGGAGATTCCATCTAAGGGTGAACTGAGCCCTATAAGCCGGACTCCTCTTCATAAGACCATCCGTCCAGCGGTCGAAATCACCCCCACCACCCACTTGGTTTCCCCTCAAAGGGAAACCACTTCATTCCACGGGGATCTACCACATACTCCATCGCCCTCTCATTCGGAGAGTGGCGGTGTTGAAAGAGGTCACACTCCTCCCCACGTGACCGAACTTCCTTCTTTCACGATTCCATCCCCATAAATTCACACGACGCACGATGCCTCTGTGGCATCCCCAAGAGCTGCCTCCGTGGCAGCTCAACAAACTTCCGGATCTGAGCGTCCCTTAGTGGAGCCAGAAATGACAGAAGGAAGACCTGAAGTGGCTCCATCAACGCCATCCACTTCAGGCCATCTCCCAATCAATCTGGAGATGCTAACGGCAGCATTACGTGCTGCCGGAGTGATTACTCGGGCTGACCTGGACGCCCAAAGGGAAGCCGCCGAGGAACGTCACACCGCCCTTCTTTCACTAATCAAGGGTAAGGGTGTCGCCTCCGAAGCTGGCTCCCCACCAGGTTCCCATTCAGTCCATGATCAAATATCGGAGCTGTCGGACAAGATTGATGCGCTTAACCGTTTGATTCTGCAAGTCCAGGAACAGCTTAATTCTAGAATGGATCGCCTGGAGTCGGCAGTTATTGAACTCCAATGCCGCACTCAAGCCGAGGCACCAAAGAGGAAGCATGACGATCAGGACGAACCTGATCGTCATGAGGGGGAGAAAAGACGTAAGGTTCAACATGAGGAACCCGTCATGTATATAGGGGGAGCAGAGACCGCTGAGGGGTCTGAATTTCATGGGTCAGGGGAAAAGACTCACGAGGCTCAGGAATATATGTTAATAGAAGACGAGCCCATGGTCGAGGGTCCAGCTCCACTGGATCCGATGACAGCTATGGTAGAATTTGAGGAACCACACGAGAAAGTTGAAATCATATTGGTTTCTGATTCAGATTCCGATACCGAGGACAACCAACCACTATTAACTCCTAAGCCTGAGCCTGATTCTCCAACGAAAAAATCTTCATCCTCTTCTTTTGATTTCCTAAATTCACCACCTCGAGCCCATCAAGAAGAAATACTCTCATCTATCCAAGCTCCCCAGTTACAAAAAGAATCTCATGTTATCCTTAGCCCTCCTAGATCCCCAAGCCCTCCTCCAGTCCAACAAACCCAACTCCCAGAGTCCTCCCAAACAAAAAGGGTCGACCGCTTCGATGAAACTCCGGAGGGCCCTGGCGTGTACAGAAAAGATGATTTATTCTGGGTAGACCACTATAAAAAAGGCAAGGTTCAAACACTGCCTCAGGAAGAGAAGGATAAAATGCGTCAAGAACGGAGGGGGACAATCATAAAGCTTCTTGAAGCCAAAAGATCCGAAATCGAAGAACCCCCCGTTCAAGGCCTGAAAGAATTCTTGCAGAACTTTCCGAATACTGCCAATTGATGCTCCGGGAAAGAAGGTCTAAGGTGTCAAAATCAAAGATCAAAAAGCTCAAGACAATCACTATGTGAAAAAGAGCCAGAGTCTTCTATCCATCCTACCAAGTGGAAAGAGAAGATGGGATGGGAGATGACATCTTCGAGTATGATCTTGACTTCATAAGTGCGGATGACGTTGAGTTCCTTTACAACAGTCTGAAATATCGCATCAGGAAACGTCTAACGCACATGACCACCGTAGGAGCCTTAGTTCGAAGCATGAATCGCCGATCAATCATAATGTGTCTACGAGACTTTCAGATGGCGATCGAGAGTGCTATGGTTAAGGTGGGCCTACGAGCACCAGAACAAGATAGTTTTCTTTTAGCCTACCACCCGGCCTACAGAGTTGTACTTTCTGGAGATCCGGGTGTCATTTTTGTAAACTACAAAGGCTACAAAAGGTATATGCGCTTTGAGGATCTTCCTTGCTACTCCGATGGTACACTTAGATTGGTTCGAGCTGCTCTTACAAAGAAAGTACAAGATTATGATGCTCAACCGGATCCTGAACAAAGATGCTCACCAACGGAGATACAGAACACACTCAGCGACATAGACTACCTGAACGAACGGCTACACACGAGACAAGTTACCAGACGCTTCGACGTCATATTTGGTCTCCGAGAATCAACTGACCACGCCAGAGTTCCAGGACCTCCTAAGTGATCGAAAAGGGGGAGATTGTTAGATTTATTATTTCGATCCTAGGAGTTGTTTTGTAATATTTATTATCTTTGTATTTTGTCTTGTATTTAATTTCCATGTAATTTATGTTTATGTAAAAGTCAAGGGGCCAAATGTGCCAAGTTGTAAGAGTTAATTAAAGGAGCCTAGAAATAGGCTCCTAGGGTTACTTTCTAATACACGGTTGACATTTTGAAAGGAGAACCAGCCGCCATTTTGTCATTTACTCTCAACATTCATATTGTCTTTTCTTCATCATTTCACATTTATTGAGCTTGATTCTTCATGTGTTTGATAAAAAAATCATCAATGTGCTGAAACAATACGGGAATACTTTATTACAATGTCTGTGTGTGAATGAACATCAAAAGTGTTCATGGATGTTTGAATTTTGGTTGTCTATCTTGCAAATTAATAGTGTGGATGGTTACGGTTTATCAGTATGAACTTAAAACTTCAATTTCAAAGTTCAATTCTACACTAACAGAAAATTGAATTTTATGTTCATATATTTTCGAGTTCTTGAGTTCCTGAAATTCAGTTTTTTTCACAAATATGTTGTTGTTTCTGAACAAAGTTCAGTAAACAAAACTTGTCTGAAATTCATTTTCGAGTGGGGGACAACTTTTTAATCAGTATTATAGTTCCCGGAATCAAAAATGAGAAAATCAATGTGTAGGGATTTCTAAAATTTTTCAAACATAGTTTCTCGAATAAAAGTTTAATCGAGAACACATTCAGTGTTATTCGAGTTGCAAGATACATCACCCGAGAAATGTGATGTTTCAGTCGAGTTGGTCACTAAGTCATTCGAGAAATGTCAAGTATTAATCGAGTTGGACTTATCATATAATCGAGTCCATTCATGACTCATTTGAGTTGAAATAATTCCAGTCCTTAGGTTTAATATGTTATTCGAGTTGGGGCTATCCTTATTTCGAGGACTTTTATTTGATGTTCGAGTTGTTTTGAGTCAAGGACTTGGAAAATGTTCAAAATCATTCTCGATAAGTTTTTTATTCGAGAAGAGTTGTGAATACTTCGAGAAACTTTCATATTCATTCGAGTTGAGTTGTGAACCATTCGAGAATTTTTTCTATTTCATTCAAGTTGGTTCTTAGACATGTTCGAGGAATCTTTTAAGACATTCGAGTTTGTACATAGACTCATTCGAGAAGTATTCCACGTCATTCGAGTTTGTACATAGACTCGTTCGAGAAGTATTCCACATCATTCGAGTTTGTACATAGACTCATTCGAGGATTATTCAATGTCATTCGAGTTTAATCACGAGTCATTCGAGGAGTGTTAAGAGGCATTCGAGATTTCTTCTTATTTTTTTTCGAAGTGTTGGGATTTTATTTTTTTAAGAAAGATGTAACATTTTTTCAAGAAATTGTTTAAATCAGTGATTTTCTAACATTGGTCTCTGAAAGATTGACTTTGAAATCCTGTCAATAATATTTTCATATTATTGTTTGGAATCCCGATGCTTTAAACAGAATAGCACATATTTTTATAATTTCTGGTAAAATGTTCTATTTTTCTATTTTGCAGGATTTCATTTGTTTATCTGCTGAATCTAACATGTTTATTATTTTACACAGGTTACAAATGGCTTCTCAAGGTCAATCCCAACATTCAAACTCTACTGACTCCCATTCTTCATCTAACCACACCCTTGTATCCAAACCCGTTCGTTCCACATCTGTTACTAGACCTTCACCATCTACCCTTATACCTGACAATCAGTTGGTAGAGCCTAAATACTGTCTACCATTCGAAGATAATAACCACTGCCTAGATACTAAAGTTATTAAAGTAAGCCACCCAATCATTGTTGATATTCTCAAAGGCCATCCTTTGGGATACCTTCTCCAATACAAACCTTCCATTCCTCAAGTATATCTTCAACAATTCTGGCACACCGTTAAATTTGTTCCTGCAGATGGTAACCATCACTTCAAGGTTACCATCGATCAATAAAACCAAGATCACTCTTGCCAGACTCAGACACAATCTATTTCTACCCCGTAGAATAGATACAGTAAACTTTCCAGAGTTGGCTGATTCTGAGGATTTTGTATCAGACGAGGAGTTGGTCCATGACCTAATATGTTTGGGTTATTCAAAGCCTCTACCCAAGAGTTGAAAATTCCATCGCAACGCCCTGAATGGTGAATGGTACACTTTATTTGGAATCATCAATCGATGCATGACGTCTAAACATACTGGAATAGACAGATTCAGTATTCACTGTCTCCGGATCTTTCACGACATAGCATTCAATAAACATTATGATTATGCACAGTGTATATGGGAGGATATCAAGGAAATTGTGCTGGATAAGACAACGAATAGGTTAAGGAAATTTGTTCCTTTGTAACGATTTATTCAAATCCTAATCAGAGGAATTCTCAGAGCAAATGAAAATATACCGAAAAGATCCAGCTCTCAAAGATGCCCTGATTATGTAATGATGAGCTTCCATGAAGTACCTGATTCTCCGAATGCCAACATCATGCCTATACCGGAAGCTTTATTAAAGTACGCAGACCAGGAGAGTGAAAATGTGAGGTTGTATAGAATAGATCACGCTCCCATAGAGACCCAAGAACCGGGTTCTCTAAACCAAGGAGCTGTAGGACTAGAGGAACTTCAGCAAGGGCTGAAGTTCAGGGAAGCCTTCGAGTGTCCGAGGGAGAAACAGGTGAAGTAAGGGGTGGTGAGGGAGATGTGAGTAGTTCTGACTCTGAACGTACCTTATCGAATATTAATGAGGGAGCAACATAGGTGAGGATGATGATGATGATGATGAAGGTGCACCAGATCATGATGAGGGAGGAACTACTTTAATGGATATTGTTAATATAGCTCAGCAGAGTGTGAGGGATGCCCAAAGCCCAGAAAGCCGGGACATAGCCACATTTGCTGTTAGCTCCCAACCGGGAGTTAGCATTGAAGAAGTCAGTATCCCACTGACGATTGCACACCCCTCCATCCACTCAGTCTCCTCTCAACAGGAGACTGTTTCAATTGAACACCGGGATGAAGCTCATATGCTATCTGATAATCCTTTGGATTTGATGGATATTTCAAAAAGTACACATTTTCCCGAGCGTACGACTTCGTTTCTATCACAGAGTCTTGAACCGATACACACTAGGACACTTGCGTCTGCTTCATTCGTTGAAGTAAGTGCAGTTGAACTCAGTGTCACTGCCGGAACAACCTCAGTCACAGAAGCATTTGTTGCTCCGTCACTTGAAGGGGTTGGAAGTCCAGTCAGAGCCACGACTATGCCAACTCTGAGCACTGGCCACAAAGAGGTTCTTTCTACAAGTTCCACTGCTGTGTCAACTGGAAGTCTGAGTGACCCAGTAGTTAACCTTTCCCCATTTGTGACTGACAATACTTTGTCTCAGGCATTAAATGCTGCTGTTGCTGGTGTGAACAGTCATGTTTCAGCTCAACTATCAGAAGTTATGGCTCAAATGACGAACATTCATAAATTTTTAAAAGGAAAATCTGTAGTAGAGGAGTCAGTAAAGCAACAAGATCCAAATCAAGCTATAGAATTTTGAGCAGTTTGATGAGATGAGAGAAAGGATGATTGGGTTGGAAAGTACGGTGATCACAGCCTTGGGCAATTTATCAGAACGTGTGGCGTCACTTGAACAAACATGCAAGGCTCAAGCTTCTGCGCCCAAAAGAAAACATAATGAGCAAGACGATGACTCTGATGATGCTCCTCATGAGGGGGAGAAGAGGAGGAAGCTTGATGAGCCGACACCGGGTCTTCTAATGATCACCTATCCAGAGAAAGAACATGAAGTTCAAGAGAGAGGAGAAGCAGGAAGTTCAAAAGAACCTGCTGATGTTCAAGAAGGACATGAATTGATTCTTTATGAAGATGTTCCTGTTCCATTGAACATACAGTCAGAGTTATACAATTTTGATGAATATGTAGAGTCTGATGATGATGAACAAGAGAAAGCATCAATGATTGACAATATTGCTGAAAAGGTTGTAGAGATAGAAGAATCTGAAGATGATGATGTTAAAGAGCTGACAGATGTTGCTGTAAGAGCTGAGAGAATAGAAGAGGAAGAAGTGTTTGTTCAAGAAATTTTAAAAGATGATATACCTATACCAATGGTTGAAAAGCCTGAGGTTACGGTACAAGTAAAAGAAGAAGAGGTAGAGCCATTTCCAGTTGAAAGTTTCATTCCTCCGGTTGTGAAAGAAGTTAATGAATTTGAGGTTATGGAAAGATTTTTTGATGAGTATGTGTTAGCTGATGAGACTCAGAAGCAACATCAATTGAGGTTTGGAGTTCAAAGATTAGTTCAGAAAGAAATTGATGATATATTATGCTTTCTGAATGAAGAAGAAGAAGTTAGAAAGAAAAAGAAAAAGGGTCTGGAGCTTACATCTAAGAAATCGGCTGAGTACATTAGAAAAAGAAACAAACTGCCGTATCTTGAAGATCATCTTGAGAAAATGATTTTCTGCAAAAAGCAAGCACCTTGCACATTTCTGAAGTTACTTAGAGTGTTGGAGCCGAATAGACCAAATCTAGTGAATTATGCAAGTTTTCTTCAAAACAAGGCTCAAAGTGCTGAAAAAGTTAGAAGTGAGTTCCGATAGTTGATCTAATAATGATTGAAAAGGATAGATTCGTTAAGATCTTTTATCCTACATTCACCGTTACAAGATCAGATGGGAATACATACACTTTTACTGAAGCTGATATGTTTTGGATGAACTTGGTGGACATTGAAGATCTGTTTGATGAATTATGCAGAAACAAAAGAAATGAGAATTGCAGATTTGCTTTGAAGACTTTGTTTCATTTCATGCATATAAAGCTTGTTCTTATGTCTATTCAAGATCTCCAAATTGGTGTTGAAAGGGGCATGCGGAATATAAACGTGACTCCGCCAAATAGGGAAATTAAGTTTGCTAGGGAGCTGAAAGAATTTCAAGTTATTATGGTCAATCGTCCAGTTGTGATGTACAAAGATAAAAATCGAAAGCTGAGAGCTATGAGGACCATTGAATTGAACAAGTTTTGTGATGGAACTCTCTAGAAGGTTTTGAGTGAGCTAAAAGGAAAGTTCGCTGCTGATCTGAAAAGAAAAATGAAAAGAGGAGCACTCAGTGGTAATGATAAGAAGCTCATAGTTGAAGTCATATCAAAGATAAAGTGGAGGCTCGCAAACAGAAAGAGTGTGAGAAATTTTGAAATGAAGTTGGGGCTTACAAGATAAAGACTTTGCTTATTTTATCGAAGGGGGAGATTGTTGGAATGTTATTTTGTTGATGAAAAACAAAGTCTAGGGTTTAAAAAGTAATTAGGACAAAGTTGTAAATAATATAAATAGAAGTTTGACTTTGTAATTAGAGAGATCTGACATTTTCACATTTTGTACGCACGGAATTTCAGATAGAATTTAGGGCTACAGTACACGAACTTTCTATTCATCTCTGTAATATTTCATTGTGATTAATCAAAGCATTCGGTTAGTTGTTCTTGATCTTAATCTTTCTTGTATCGATTAATTGTTGATTGATAAGTAGGATTCACAATAATGTTTGACTATTTCTAACTAGTTTGCAATGTTTGGTTTATTAAATATTTTTTATATTAATTATATTATTATTTCAAATATTGACCACACCAATAAAAAATATTTTATAAATGAGGTTCTATATTATTTTTTATATTAATAAGATTATTAACTAATGAAATCACTATTCATAAGCGGGTTTTGCTAATTTTCTCTTCTCACATCAACAAAGAAAAATAATTTATAAATGAGTTTTGCTAAAATGTGTTATAGATGGAAATCTAAGTATTAATTATATTTTATTGTGCTAAAATGCACTAGAAGAAGCTTTTGTAATATACTATTTGTTGGTGGGGTTTGCTAGTGTGTGTGTGTATATATTTATTTATTTATTATTTATATGTAAACTATATAATGAGAATGTTTACATGTTCTTCTATTTTTTTTGATTTAAAATTTTAATTTATTTAAATACTAATTAATTTTTAGACATACTGAAAATAAGATTTATTTTGGTTATAATAATTTTAGTGTTTTATAGTGTCTTATTTTGGTATCTTTGTGGTTACGTAAAAAATCAGCTTTACTTTATATTCAGTTTAACATAATGTTTGACTATTTCTAATTAGTTTGTAATGTTTTATTCATTTAATATTTTTAATATTAATAACATTATTATTTCAAATATTGACCACACCAATAGAAAATTTAAGAAAATATTTTGTTTTACTATATTATTAGTTTATCGTCATTTTTGGTTATTTGTCATAACTTTTGTTTATTGTAATAACTAGCATGATAAATGTGTGTTATGTAGCTAATATATATATATATATATATATATATATATATATATATATATAATTTGAGTGGTGATTAGTTTTTTCTCCAACCTACTCAATTTATTTATTTATTTATTTTAACTAGTATAATTTTAAAATATCCTTCTATCTTTTATGTTAAAATTTTATTATTAAATTTAAAAATAAAATATGATTTTAATCGTTTAAACTATATCTATTAAAGTACAAAAAATATATAGCTGTTCATCCATCGCAACGCACGGACCCCACATAACTTGTTTGAAACAAAAGTACAAATACGAAAATATATATTTTCTTTACAAAAATCAAATAGATTAAGAATGATAACAAAGTAACAAAAGTTGGTAAACATACAATATTTTTAATTTGAGGTGGTGGGAGTAGTCATCCTTTTCAAATCATATCTATTAATTAGTCACATCGACTTTTTTCTCTCCATCCTCTTTATTTTTTTATTTTGAAAATACTTATTTTCTATCTCGATACATTTACATATAAAAAGGGTTAAGTACCATTTTGACCATCCAACTTTCAGATTTGTCTCATTTAGCCACTAAACTATTTTTTGTCATGATTTACACTAAACTTTTGTTTAATGTTCTAGTTTGGAAAAAATAAATAAAACTAGTGGCTAAATATATACAAAATATGATAGTTTAGTGACCAAATCAGGACAAATTTCAGTGGTTAAATCAATAAAAAGATAGTTTAGTGGCTAAATATGTAGACAAAAATAGTTTATAGTTTAGTGGCTAAATCGAGACAAAAAATAGTTTTATGACTGAATTATAAAAACTCTAAAAGATAGATGATCAAAATGACACTTCACCCTATAAAAAATTTAGAGAGAGACAAGGAGGAAAGGAGAGGAGAAGCCGTTATGACGTATTTTGTACATATTTTTGCGTCTTATTTTGCCTCAGATTTGAGTAATTTTTGCTGCGAATTGTTTAAATACGTCACTTATTTGATTTCTTTTGTATTTTGCAGTTTGGAGGTTGCCAATGTATGAAAAGAACGGATTTTGGAGCAAATGCGTGAAATCTACAGTTTGAGCCGAACTTCCCTGGAGCTGAAATGACTTTAGTTGACTTTGACTTTTCTGCCCGGATCGCGATTGCGACCATAGGAGCGCGGTCGCGCTCATCATTGCCACGTGTATCGCGCTCGCGCTTCTCATTGCGACCGCGATGACCCAAGCGCGTCCGCGATCGCGTAAAAATATAAAAGGTTTCAGCGGTCGTTTCATTTTTTTGAATCGTATTTTGGACGAATTTTTACACATAGATAGTGGTGCGATTAGTAGGTGTTCGATAGATTTCGATTTTTAGCTTAGATACGGTTAGATTAGTCAAGCATTCGAGTATTAGAGTAGATTAAAGCATTCGGTTGCGGTTATCTAGAGTTTTTCACTCGGTTTTGGTACACTCTTTCCTATTTAACTTTTTGTAATGGTAATTTTTAGCATAGATTTCGTTTGTTTTATTGTTGTTAGCATGATTAGTGAGTAGTTTAGTTAAACACTTGCTTGGTGTACGTTTTTATATGGATTAGTGGAGTATTTGATGGTTTTGGTTGAAAATTGTTTGATTCATTGATGTATTTTTGATTCATATGATTAATATTGGTAGAATCAGTGTTATTGTTTATTTTCTAGCAACATGTGATGATGATTATTGATTATAAATTCTGATTTTTATAAACTTAATCAAATTTATGTGAATATTAATTGGTTGTTATTTCTAGCATTATTGTGATTACGAGAGAGTGACTAGTTAATAAATTGTGAAATCATTGTATACAAATTAGTCCTTAGCAATATTGTGATTATAGTATTAGTTTAATCTTTGATTTCCTTAGACTTGATTATGTTTATGCGGCTAAATTGAATATTTAAAGATTTTTTTGACTGCTTGACGTGTAGACAGATTCAATCTTTGAAAGCTAGATTTAGTTGACTTAATTAATCGTAAAAGACATTTTCTATTGATTTTAAGAGATTGGGGAATAGTGAAGAACTCCATACTTTTTTTTAATAGAAATTATTAAAACGTATTCATGAATCGGTTTTACATCAATGTTCAAACTCTTGAACTAAAAGATTAAAACAATTGGATTTAATTCTAACTTACCTTTCTTTGACAAAAAACATCTTAAGTGTTTTTACACCATTTTACTCCATTAATCCTAAAAGACGTATCCAAATGAGTGTTGCTTTTAATATATCTAATACTTCCCTTGTTTTTAGTTTTATAGCTTATCTTCTTTATTAATCGGCTAGTTAGTTTAAATATTTAGGGTTAGATTCATCCTCATCCTTTCTCAATGGCTAGATAAGTGACCATCCAAGTATCGTTATCTCGTTTCTTATTGCCATTCCCTGTGATCGATAAATCCTGAGGTCAGCTTCAAGCTGTACTATTTACGACTGGTACACTGCCAGTGGGATATGGTATTTGATATAATTTAGGTTTTCTTCTTTCTTTTGATTTTCATAGCCAAATCCGCATAGATCGAAATGGCACCAATGCTGGGAAACGACTAGAGATATTTTGAAAGGATTTTAGCTGGTAGATTAGTCGATCCTTCTTTTGGGATTTCATCCCTGGGAAGTTTCTTTTTATGTTTTGTCCTTTCTCTATCTAATTCCATCCACCCTCTCAGTGTTTGAGTATGGTTTATGACTTGGAATTCCAATCCGCATGTTGTAAGTCCATATAACGAACCTGAAAGAACCTTTCACAACCGTCTTCGCCATCCTTCTCATCCAATCATTGAGATTATTTCTAGCACATCTGAGTCTGTTGACCAACCTGTCCCTCCACTGGCTGATAGAGATCATATAGATTTAGTGGTTGAGTTACCTTACTTTAACCTTCTTCTTCATCTTCTGCTTCATCTTCTTCCTTATCCCCTTCTGATAATTCTTCTGAGCCAATCATGGGCGACCGACGCACCATGCTTGAGCTGAACCGACCGGTCACCGACGACTCGGAAGGTGCCATTGTCATTCCTTGGTTTGATGCAGTAAATTTTGAACTAAAGTCTAGCCTCATCACTTTAGTTCAGAATAATGCACAATACTGTGGTCTAGCATCTGAGGATCCTTATGCACAGTTGAAGAAGTGCAGGAAAGCGTGTGGCTCATATAAGGTGAATCAAGTCCCAAAAGAGATTATTCGACTAATGCTATTGATATTGCCATAATTATATACATTTTCCGGGAGATATATGTTAGTATTAGAGTATTTTGTTGGAATAAAACGTTGAATTTTGTTCCTCCAAGTGTTATTTATGTTAAATTTTATTTGTAGGATTTGTGGGGAAGAAAATCAAGATTTTAGGCTGAAAAGGGCAAGGCACGATGTGCCCTCAAAAGAGCACGGCGTGCCCTCAAAGGCATACCATGCCTGATTTGGCATGCCATGAAGATAATCAGCTTAAAAGTGGAGGGCACGGCGTGCCTACTTTTAGGCACGACGTGCCTTGCCTGACACACGAACATTCCCTGCATGTTCAGAGCCAATAAGGAGGTGACACACAAGAGGCACGGCGCGCCTACTTTTAGGCACGACGTTGCCTTCCAGATCTATAAATACAACACTTTAGCAACATTTATGGATTCATGTTCGTTTTCTTCACACAAAACAACGAATTTTACACCACTTGGAAGGCAAGAAAGTCAGTTTGGAGCCATTTTTTGAGTGCAACATTGAAGGATTCAACAACACAACGTCGATTATCATCTTTAGGGGAGATTTAACATTTCTAAATCTTTTGGTTATGTTTAGTTTTCCTTTATATATGATATATATGTTGTAGTAGTTGTTTTGTTGTAATCATTTGGGTTTGTAGTTACCCAAACATTGGATGATAGTTATCCATTGGTTGGAATGAAAATATTTATATTCTTGTTTTGAAAGAATGTTTGTAGTCTTTAGTCTAACTCTTGAATGATTTGCCATGAATATTTGTGTTCCTAGATGTGAATCGGGTTTGTTTTTATTTATTTCAAATAGAGTGAGTTTATTACTTTGTTTGATCTATTAAGCTCGTGAGAAAAAAGGGTGGATTATTTATTTGCTTAGCTATTATTATAAATATGTTTGTATTTTGGTGTGAATCTTAATATAAACGAGTGTTTTGATATATGAATTGATAAACATCTTTCATAACAAAAACATGATTGTGAGTATTCAGTTTGCTTTATTAGTTTGAGGAAATATATTTGAGTGATCTTTATATTTTCTTAGAGTTAATATTGGGATGATGATTTTAGTTTGAGTGTTCTTGTAATTTCATTATCATTACTTGCATGTGATTTTATGTCGAAGTATTCATTAGAGTGATCTTTGTTTACTTAACGTAAAATAGTGGACTTAAGATTTTAAACCATTATTGAGTTATCTTAGTGATTTATTTTATTGAATTCAAACGTTATTCATTCCAAGCATGTTCATTGTTATTCATCCAAATGTTCAGGGGGAAACACTACTATTTGATTACCTTTATCAAATTGCATTCTTAAAACCTTTCTTTCAAGTGTTTATAATTCGTATTTGAGTGGAATTGCGCTCGTGATTTTATACTTTTTACTTGTTCGTTATTTTAAATTCAATCACTTAATGATCATAACTAATTATTAACCGACACCCTAGTATCATCATTACACTAGATTGTCCTTGTGTTCGATACCTGGACTTATATTATATTAGCATACGATAGGTGATACGTGCCTAATTGTCTCTAGTTTTAGTATATTTATATCCATTTCAAAATTAAAATAAGGTGTGCTAGCGGCATATCAAGTTTTTGGCGCCGTTGCCGAGGACATAACGGTGATTTTGAGAACGGTTAAACGTTTCAATATTTGCGATACTTTCGGGGATACATCCCCGAAAGTGAATTTCATTATTTTTAATTTATTGCATGATACTTTCTTGTTCGAGATCACACGTTACCTCTGTTTTGTTTTATAGGAGTTTATGAGCCGAAATCTTCTCTCGGATTTGGCCGAACCATTATTTGATCCGAAGAGATTACTTAGAAGTAAAAATAAACGAAAGGAAGGTGACATTGTACTTGAGCAAGGATCGCCATCAACACCAACCAATACTTCTCCAATCGTAATCAAATTTCTTGAGGTTTCGGGACCCAAAACCGAACCAAAAGTTGAAGCCAAAATGGCAGAGGAGGATAATCGCTATGAGAGAACGTTCCAAGGCGACCAACATCGGGTCGGGGTCGGCGATCATACGGAGTCCCGTTCAAGCGGCACATTATGAGATCAAAACTCATTAACTTCAATACTTGAATCAAATGTGCCCCTTTGATGGCCTCGACTCCGATGATCCAAACGCGCATCTGACTCGGTTCTTGGACGTTTGTGACATGATAAAGATTCAAGAAATGCCTGAAGAAGCCTTGTACCTTTGTTTATTCCCTTATACGTTGAGGGGAGCCGCTCAAACGTGGTTTGAGTCACTTTCGCCACAGTCGATCACAAATTTGGAGGAACTTGTAGACCGGTTCCTAATGCGGTACTTTCCTCCCTCTAAAACTGCTCGTTTAAAAAATGATATCAATAATTTTTTTGCAGGAAAGCGAGGAGTCATTGTACGAAGCGTGAGAAAAGTACAAGGGTCTTTTGAGAAAGTGACCACATTACAATCAAGTATACACATTCTACACCGGACTCCTAATTTCGACAAGGCAAATATTGGATTTGAATGTCGGGGGCTATGTGATGGACAAAAAACCCACTAATGCTTATAAAGCAATAGAAACCACGACCATTAACACTCATGAGTGGCACTCTTCAAAACATAGGGTTGTTCGCGGTGCTTTGAAGCAAGGGGACGAGGTAAGTTCACTGAAGGACGAGATTGCTAAAATGGGTAAATAAATTGTCCAACTACAAAACCCGAGAATAGCAAATCAGGTGTGCCAATTGTGTGACGGTCCTCACACCGCAAATGAGTGCACCAAAAGGAAGACACTTCTTAATAGACAATCCACTTTTAAGTCTATTCAAGAAGTGTGTCAACTTTGTGGAGGACCACACACGACGAGAGACTGTGGGAACGATGAAGCGGAGGAAACATTAGAAGAGGATGTTTTGTATTCTTATGGTGATAGATATAACAACCCAAGGGGAAAGTTAGCTTTTCAACCACCACCTCAACAATACTATAATCCCAACATTGACAATCGGAATCATCCAAATTTCCGATGGCGTCAACCGAATGACCAAGCTCCGGCGGTACCACCGGGATTTGAGGGTGCTAGTTCTTCCAACCCGAACCAAAGAAACAACTCATACCAACCACGTCATCCTAACACCGCCCAATAGCAGTCCCGTCAACCCAACAACACAACCAATGCAACACAGCAACCACACCAAGCCAAAAATACCACCACCCCATCAACCGAAGCCAAGCCTACTCTCGAGGATATTATGAGAGGTCAACAAGCATCAATCCAAAACCTTGAGAAGCAAATGGGACAATTTGCCCAATTGTTGATTGATCGCGGGAAAGGGACACTTCCATCCACCACGGAGACAAATCCTAAAGAGCAAGCCAAGGCTATTCATCTGAGAAGTGGTAAAACTCTTGATCCCATTTCTAATCCGGTTTCATATAATGTGGTTGTTGATGATGTGCATGTTGAAAGAGAAAAGGAGGCAACAAAGGATGAGGCACAACATTCAAGCCCACAAAGTACCATGCAAGTCCCACTTCCTTCCACCACCCAAGTGCCGGTCAGATGCCTACTTACGCGAAATTTCTGAAGGAGATCATCACCAATAAACGGAAGTTTGAGGATGTTTCATCAGTGCTAATGAACGAAGGGTGCTCCGCGTTGCTCCAAAAAAGCTACCCGATATAATTTCCGATCCAGGGAGTTTTACTATCCCTTGTCACATTGGTAGCTTAGTAATCACAAATGCACTTGCGCTCTCGGGGCAAGCATCGATATAATGCCTACCTCCTTATATGCAAAACTTAATTTGGGAGATCCACAACCAACATTAAGGAGCATCCAATTGGCCGATCGGTAACTCAAGTATCCAATGGGAATTGTAGAAAATGTTCTTGTTAAAGTAGATAAATTTGTGTTCCCCATGGATTTTGTGATACTTGACATGGATGAGGATAGCTGTGTACCCCTTATATTAGGGAGACCATTTTTGGCCACTTCACGTGCTATGATTGATGTGTATGATAAGAAGCTCACTTTGAAAGTTGGTGAAGAGTTGGTATCATTTTCCATTGATAAAACTATGCAGCATCAATCTACATCGGATGATATGTGTTACCATGTGCATGCATTTAATAGTGAGTTTGACTTTGATGTGCATTCATTCATTGCAAAGGACTCAAAGAGCATATTCTTGATTGATAAAGGGGAGGAGATTCTCGATGTTGATGAGAATTTGGAAGAGTTAGCGCCACCGCAAGCCATGGATCCACCCCCTGGCTCTTGTGAAGTCGAGCTAATGCATATTGATGAAAATCCTTTTCGTGTAAAGTCCTCAATTGAGGAACCTCCATCTCTTGAGCTTAAAGAGCTTCCAAATAAACTTAAGTATGCATTCTTGCACGAGGAGTCTAAATTACCCGCAATCATTTCATCAAGTCTAACGGGTGACCAAAAAGAAAGACTCCTCACTCTTCTTCGTGCTAAAAAACGAGCAACTGCTTGGAAAACTTCCGACATTCGGGGTATAAGTCCTTCCTATTGGACGCATAAAGATCTTATGGAAGATGAATTTAAACCGGTTGTCTAACGACAAAGACGGTTGAATCCAAACATGAAGGAAGTGGTGAAAAAAAGGTAATTAACCTACTCAACGCCGGCTTGATTTACCCAATCTTTGATAGTCCATGGGTTAGCCCCGTTCAAGTTGGGCCTAAAAAGGGAGGGATGGCCATTGTGCATAATGTAAAAATGAGATCATCCCGACACGAACTGTTACGGGATGGCGTGTTTGCATTGATCGAAAATTAAACGATGCTACACGCAAAGATCATTTTCCCCTCCCCTTCATGGACCAAATGTTAGAGTGCTTGGCGGGCAACCAATTCTTCTGTTTTCTTGATGGTTTCTCTGGATATTTCCAAATTCCTATCCATCCAGAGGACCAAGAAAAGACAACTTTCACGTGCCCCTTTGGCACGTTTGCATACAGAATAATGCCAGTCGGCCTATGCAATGCACCAGTGACCTTTCAACGGTGTATGATGGCCATTTTCCATGACATGACTGATGGGAGTATGGAAGTATTTATGAAAGACTAGTAGTGTACCCGCGCAAAGCGGCGGGGACGACAAATAGTTTATGTAGCATTTTGTTTACTATTATATTACTAATTGTCCGAGAATCGTAAAAGAAGAATATTGTTGTTGCCGATATTTTGAGTCTTTAAAACATTTAGACCCTCCAAATAAATATCTGAATAATCACTGAAGTACATTTCAAAATGTGATCATATCCATATTCACCTACATCCACATTCATCTACAGGAAGGGAATTATTTCTAGAGCAAAAGAATCAGAATATAGGATACAAGTATTTACTGTTAAATTAATTTTCTCCAAATTTGGGGAGCATTTGATGAAACGACAAAGAAGATGGAACACAAAGTTGTCGAGAGATGCAACATGTAACCAGAAAGATTTGAAGTGAATAAATGAGATAGGAAGCTCTTGTGGTAACATGTCTTCTCTATTATCAAACTTGAACAATGCACAAAACAAAGATTTAATTAACAAGCAAAGTTTTTAATAGCTTTCTTCAAGAGTTGAATCATTAATACATCACGAGGATAAATCAATCGTGGGGCATGCACTTGCAACATTTAGAGAAGCTAAATTCAAATTGACTTGAACTCATTGACTTGGTCACATTAGAGCATTCGAATATCAGCCATGTAACCAAGAAGCCAAATTCAAATTTCTTTTGTAGATTTCAACGTGCTTTTCTTTCATACACTCATGCTAGAATCTAGATGGATGCAAATAAAGTAAACTATTTTAAGGTTGTAACACTAAAAGGATGGAACCAGAACTCAACTCAGATGCTGATGCAAATAAAGTAAACTTTTCTTTCATACTCACACATACCTTTATCAAGGCAGGACTGATAAGGAAATATCAGTCTTAAATTTATAAACTCTAATCTGACCAAATCGACCGATAAACTCTCGGGCAAGTGTACCCAATCGTATAGCAATAAACTGGTAAGACCAGGATCGTCTCCACAGGGAACGGAAAATGCAATTTATATCAACTAAAATTATTCTAGCAAAAATAAAATGGATAAAATGCAAACGAGTAAAAAGGGGTTTTGTTTTTAGATTTTTAGATACCGTTGACACGGCAAAGTAAAAGAAATTACTAAAATTAAAATGACGATTAAAAGTAAATAACTAAAAATTTAAACAAGTATGAAATAATTAACGAAGAGAATAGAATCAAATAACTAAAAGGTATTCATCATTGAATCACTCCCCCTAGATTTGGTTCGTTTACAAGTGCAATTGATTGATAGAGTTTCTAAGAATTTCGAGCTAACATAGACCATCAACCCTATTAATCCGATTATAACCTAATCTATTCAAAACACGCTAACTCTCGTTATTGGTGAATCGAACTCAAACTTTTATCTGGGTTATTAGAGAAGCAGTTTCAACTATCATAATTTCAGAATAATTGATTACCCTAACCGCATGCAACCGTCATAATTTCAGAACAAGCAAACGATAAGATAAAACTGATTACACGTGCAAGTCATAATTTCAGAACATGACACATGTAATAGTAAACTACTCAATAATTATTAAAATAATTAATTCAAGGTTCACGACTAGGCATAAACAAAACTCAATTAATAATAAAAACTAAACCTAAATCTGGGGTTCATTCATCAATGATAAATACAATAAACTTAACCCATTACGAAACTAACAAGCAAATTAAAGAAAAGAACAAAATTTGAAATCATCTTACTTACAAACAAAAAAACTTAAAACTCCTTGCTTGTTGAAATCTTCTAATTCCACTAGCACATGAAAATTCTGAATAGTGAAAGAAACTTAATATTTGTTTCTGCTGCGCCGTCCAACATCAAGCAAAACAAACCAAAATTAATTTTTGAATGCTTTTCCTCTCTCTCTCTCTCTTGTTCTCGCCGCCACCGAAAAAAAAGGAAACCAAAAAAATCCCCCTAAACCTCCTCCTCCGGCTCCTTTTTAAAAACAAAAAAAAATAATAAAATAATCATAATAATAATCTAACCGAAACCCTAAAATATAAAATGGACTTTGGCCCGTTGGGTATTGGGTTTGGAGAAGCTCAAATCTGGAACTTTCTTTGGACCTGCTTGCATGCTCTCATATTTTTTTACTTTAAGCCCACATAATCATCTTATTTTCTTGTATTGTACCAAATTAAACCTGCAAATAAAAAATGACAAGAAAATGAATTTTTAGCATCAAACCTTATAAGTTTAAATGCATAAAAAGAATGATATTGTTGAATAATTATATGAATAAATGAGACAATATCAAAACTTCCCACACTTAAACTTTGCTTGTCCCCAAGCAAATCATCTCGAAAGAAACAATTTAAACAAGCAAACACAATTCAGACGCATATGAAGCTCAAACAGTTAAAGGGGATGCCTGCAAAAATAACTCAACTTCAACAAACACAGGGTAACTTAAATTCATGCACATGCTTGTGTACTGATCCGGTCTAACTTTTCACTGACTCTAACAGAATTCAAAAATCACTTGAGTAAACCCTATCTGACCTACAAATCACTCATCCTTGCATGCTTTATTAAACTTTTCCCTTGAAGCTTTTCTGACTCAAGGCTTATTGATGATTTCTTTTCTTTTTCTTTTTCTTTTTTTTTTTTTTCTTTTTGGATTCAAGAAACCTATGACTTTCGATGGATCCCATGTAACGAACTTTCTACTTGACCGATCCCAAACCAGATAGTTTTAGGTGATCAGGTGTAGAACACCCCTCGAAGTCTACTCGTTCGAGAACCAAAGGCCACTTTTAGTTACTTAATCACTTTTCTTTCTTTCTTTCTTTTTTTTTATTCAATCTCAACCTCTTTTGTCAGAATGCAGCTGTTTGTAATTTAAGATGGTATCTCAGGATACCAACTCGCTGACAATAATCCAAGGGATTAACATAACATGCAAGACTTTTTGTAATTTCCAGGCCATTAGAGCTCATAGTGATCAAGAAAATAGTTAAAAACCAGCAAAAAGCCACAAACACTGCAACATGAAAGCTAAGCTAACCGATGATGTTAAAGACAAGCGCTTTTCACAAACACACTCTCACTTACTTAACCATCACTATGCGAATGAAGTGTATGAACTTGCTAACATAAAAGGAATTTAAGTGCATAGAGATGATATACTAACAAGACAAACAATGGTTAAAGTATTTAACCTCCTTCCCACACTTAAAATTTTGCATTGTCCCCAATGCAATCACAGATAAAGCACAGATATATGGAATGAACAGGGAGAGTAAAGGAACAATACTCCCTTGGGGTTAGCAGCAATAACGTGAGACAGTGGCGGCAGATGTCAAATCACAGCAGCAAGCATTAATAACTGAAAAAGCAAACACGACAAAGAAAAGCATAAAACCTGTAAAAATAGAAGCAACACACATTAGACTAAACACACGAATAAAATAAAATAAAAATAAGATAATGCAAGACAAAAATAACTAAAATAAAACTTAAAGAACCAGATATCCGGGCTGCCTCCTGAGAGCGCCTTGTTTATTTTCGAGTCCTGAGCTCCACTCGCCCCTAAAACTAATTGTTTGGGGAAGGTGTCCATGACCTCCTCTTGTTCGGGTCCTTCTGCCTCATTGTATAACTTCAAACGATGACCGTTAACGCGAAAAGAGCCACTGTCAGACTGGAGATCAACGAAACCAGATTGGGAAGCTTTAGTGACTGTATAAGGACCAGTCCAGCGCGATTTCAGCTTACCTGGAGTGAGTTTCAGACGGGATTTGAATAATAGAACTTTGTCCCCTGGTCTGAACTCCTTGACAGTCTTCAGACGACTATCATGTATCACCTTCGATCTCTCCTTATATAATCGCGAGTTATCATAGGCTTGGAGACTCAACTCGTCTAACTAGTTCAATTGGAGAAACCAGTGTTTTCCTGCCTCATGATAATCGAGATTTGCATTTTTCAAGGCCCAGAATGCATTGTGCTCGATTTCAAGAGGGAAATGGCATGCTTTGTCATAAACCATTCGAAACGGTGTCGTGCCGGTAGGAGTTTTGTAGGCAGTACGGAATGCCCACAACGCATCTTCAAGCTTGTCGGACCACAATTTGGGGTTGTAGCCAATAGTACGCTCGAGAATACGTTTAAGTCCTCTATTTGTGTTCTCGACTTGTCCACTCGTTTGCGGGTGATATGGCGTCGAGAATCTATGATTCACTCCATAGCGTTTTAGGACTTTCTCCAAGTGCTGATTACAGAAATGTGATCCGCGATCACTAATCAGCGCCTTAGGACAACCGAATCGAGAGAATAGGCTTTTAAGGAAATTCACTACTACTCGGGCATCATTGGTTGGGAGGGCTTTTGCCTCAGCCCATTTCGAAAGATAATCTACAGCCACGAGTATGTATTTGTTGTTACAGGATGTCGGGAAAGGACCCATGAAGTCGATGCCCCATACATCAAAGATCTCGCAAATTTGAATTCCTTGTTGGGGCATCTCATCCCTTTTCGAGATATTGCCTGCACGGTGACAAGCATCACAGGTCTTGACCATGGAATGAGCATCTTTGAAGAGAGTGGGCCAATAGAAACCACAGTCCAAGACCTTTTTCGCAGTGTAGTTTGGCCCAAAGTGTCCTCCGGTCGGTCCTTGGTGACATTCATTCAAAATTTGTCTGGCATCAGTTCCAGACACGCAATGGCGCATAACATAGTCGGCACCTAAACGGAAGAGATAGGGTGGATACCAATGGTAGAACTTAGAATCACTCAAAAGCTTTCGCTTCTGCTGGTATGTCAACCCTTTTTCTATGATACCTGCTGCAAGGTAGTTTGCTATGCTGGCAAACCAAGGGTCATCGTCCTCACGGGACTCGATCATCTGTAAGAATTCATCAGGGAATGTGTGCTGGATGGTGGACTCCTTAAGCTCCTCGAGATTTGGGTTCTCGAGTCGAGAGAGATGATCAGCAGCTAGGTTTTCTACCCCCTTTTTGTCCCGGATCTCAATGTCGAATTCTTGTAAGAGTAGGATCCAACGAATTAGTCTCGGCTTTGCATCTTGCTTGGCGAACAAATATTTGAGGGCAGAATGGTCACTATAGACTATGGTCTTTGAAAGCACCAAAAACTGACGAAATTTATCGAATGCAAAAACTATCGCTAGGAGCTCTTTCTCGGTGGTGGTGTAATGTCCCTGGGCCGCGGTCAGAGTGCGACTCGCATAGTAGATAGGCTGAAAATGATTATTCTTTCTTTGGCCCAGGACAGCTCCAAGCGCGTAATCGCTAGCATCACACATGAGCTCGAATGGAGAGGACCAATCTGGTGGTATCATGATTGGAGCATGTGTCAGATGATGCTTCAGATAATCATGTGCCTTCATACACTCGGATGAGAATTCGAATGGCACGTCTTTCTCGAGAAGTTGGGTGAGAGGCCGGGCGATCTTTGAAAAATCTTTGATAAAGCGCCTATAGAATCCGGCATGACCCAAAAAGCTACGAACCGCTTTGACATTCGTGGGTGGAGGGAGTTTGGAAATTACGTCAACTTTCGATTTATCGACCTCCATTCCCACACTTGAGAAAGAGAACTATGCCTTCTCGAACCATAAAGTGGCATTTTTCCCAATTCAACACAGGGTGAGACTCCTCGCATCTAATCAGGATACGCTTAAGGTTCAAGAGACATGAATCGAAGGAATTGCCGAATACTGAAAAGTCATCCATGAAAACCTCCATGCAATCCTCGATCATGTCATGGAAGATGGCTGTCATACAACGCTGGAAAGTGGCAGGAGCGTTGCAGAGACCAAAAGGCATCCGTCTGTAAGCAAAAGTCCCGAAAGGACAGGTGAAGGTGGTCTTCTCCTGATCCTTTGGGTCGATAGGAATCTGAAAGTAGCCAGAGAAACCATCAAGGAAGCAGTAGAACTCGTTCCCTGCTAGTCTCTCTAATATCTGGTCAATGAAGGGAAGAGGAAAGTGGTCCTTTCGGGTAGCATCATTAAGTTTCCGATAATCTATGCATACCCTCCATCCAGTAACCACGCGAGTAGGGACGAGTTCGTCTTTCTCGTTTCGAACAACAGTGGTGCCTCCCTTTTTAGGAACCACCTGAATAGGGCTGACCCATGGGCTGTCAGAAATAGGGTATATAATCCCAGCATCGAGGAGTTTGATGACCTCCTTCTTGACCACTTCGGTCATATTAGGGTTCAGCCGCCTCTGTCTCTGCACACATGACTTATAGTTATCTTCCATGAGAATCTTGTGCGTGCAGTAGGAAGGAACGATCCCTGGAATGTCAGCAGTCTTCCAGGCGATTGCCCGCTTATGGGCTTTGAGAAGATGAATCAATCTGCCTTTCTCATCAGGGGAGAGAGCAGATGAAATGATGGCAGGGAGAGAAGATTCTCCCTGTAAGAACGCATACTCAAGATGATCGGGAAGAGGTTTAAGCTCAAGAGTAGGTGGCTCTTCAAGAGATGTCTTAATGCGGATCTTCTCGTTAACTGCGAGTGGCTCGACTTCTCCGTCGGTATCTTGGGCGTCAACAGCGTCTGCACATAGGAGATCTTCGAGATTTCGCATTACCACATCAGGATCAATTGTGCACGCCTCATTACTCATCAAGGTCAGAAGCTGATCCAGCTCAGAATCCAGACAATCGTCTATAACATCAATAGAGAAACATGAATCATCGGCCGTGTGTGCGTGTGTCATTGCCTTATCGATGGAGAATGTGACTCTGTCATCAGCAATACCTAGATTGAGTTGTCTCTTAGATACGTGAACTATGGCGTCAGCAGTGTTAAGGAATGGTCGTCCTAGAATGAGTGGAATCTGGCTATCTTCTTTCATTTCTAGGATGACAAAGTCAGCAGGAAAGACAAACCTATCTACCTTAACTGGGACATTTTTCGCTATGCCTAAAGGATACTTAAAGCTACGGTCTGCAAGCTGAAGGCACATCCTGGTCTGCTTAAGTTCACCCAGATCTAGCTTAGAGTATAAGGTGAGTGGCATGAGATTAATGCTAGCACCTAGATCAGCTAATGCATTACATACAGTATCAGAACCAAGAAAGCAAGGGATAATGAAACTCCCTGGATCTCCAAGCTTAGGAGGCATGTCCTTCGTCTGTAGAATGGCTGAACACTGCTCACCGAGTGGCAATGTGGTCGCGTCCTCCAACTTCTTCCTATTCGCCACTAGATCCTTCAGAAACTTCCCATAGTTAGGCATACCTGCAATGACATCAACAAGAGGTACGTTAATCCTAATTTGCTTCAATAAGTCAACAAACTTACCATACTGCTCTTTCATGCGTTCTTTCCGTAGACGATTAGGATAAGGAATTTTTGGTTGGTAATCCCTCTCTGGCGCTGGCTTTGGCTTTGATGACTTAGCGACCAGTGGTGGCGTCTCCTTCTCCACGGAATCAGCTATAGGTGTTTCTGTTTGGCTTGATCTCTTCGTGTTATCCTCGTCATCTGAAGTCCAATCCTGCACAATAATAGAGCTGTCAGAATGTGATGTATCGATAACTCCGACCATCTTACCTGAGCGAGTGGTAATCGCCTTAACATGCTCATTGTGACTTTGATTCACATTGGGGTTCTTTTGGGTATTGCTTGGTAGTGACCCACTTTGACGTCCTGATACGACCTCAGCTAATCTACCTAAGTCGCGCTCAATATTCTGGATCGATGCTTGCTGATTCCTTTGAACTTGCTCATTATTAGCTTGATTCTGTTGCACAGTCAGCATGAAACTCTTCAATATATCTTCTATGTTGCTGCTTGTTCCAGCTGCTGGCTGAGTGATCTGTACCGGAGGCTGAGGATTCAGGTTGGTGTTTCCCTGGTTAAACCGATAGAACCCGGTGGGTTCTGTCTTTGGAAATTTCCTCGGTTGTTTCCCTGGTAATTTGAATTATTCCCCTGGTAGTTATTTCCCTGGTAATTCGAATTATTCCCCTGGTAGTTATTTCCCGGCCTCTGGTTCATGAAGTTAACGCTCTGTGTCTGGATCATCGGCCGATCCTCGCAGTCTTTCGTCAGGTGAGATCCTCCACAAGTTTCACACCCTACCTGCATAGCGTGAATACTTTGGATCAACTTATCAACTTTACGCTCCAATGACTTTTGACTGTTAGCAAGCGATGCTACAGTATCACTACCCCTGTCATCCTCTATTGCAGCTATCGTCTTTCTGCCCGATTTTTCTCGAAAGTCCATCCCTGCTTAACTAAAGATATGTCTTCTAAAAGCTTAAAGGCTTCCCTCGGAGTCTTATATTGAAAGATACCGCCACAGGCTGAGTCGATTCGCTCTTTAACCTCTTCATCCATACCCCTGTAGAAAGTTTCGACCTGCTTTCTCTTATTAAGCTCGTGATTTGGACATTCGCGTAACATCTTCTTGAATCGTGTCCATGAATCAACAAAAGATTCCCCAACTTTCTGGGAAAAGTTTGAAATCTCAGCTATCATTCTTTCTTCCTTAGCTGGAGGGAAAAAATGGTTAATGAACAAGTTGTTCATGTCTGCCCAGGTCGTGATAGAGTCTGGCTCTAAGGATTCTAACCACTCTTGAGCTTCCCCAATAAGGGTGAATGGGAAAACTCTAAGTCTCGCGGCATCGGAATTAGCTCTGAATAAGTCACAGATGGAGAGGAACGACTGAATGTGTCAGTTAGGATCATGCTTTAACCTCCCATCAAAATTCAATTCCCGAGCCATGCTGACGAACTGCCCTTTGATTTCGAATCTTTCTTCATTAGCAGCAACAGGGACTCGGATAGCAGACTGTGGAGCTGGTGGTGCACTCTCGCGGGCTGTCCACATCGGGGTATCATCTTCATTAGCCATTGGTTCCTCCTCGGATTCAGACTCCAAGTGAGGATCTTCCGTGATTGTTGGTGGTTGACGAAGTCGTAGTCGACGGTGGAATTCTCGTTCAGGCTTTTGAAATGGTTCTAAGAGTTGAGACGATGATCTACGGGTCATGCACTAACTAAACTAAGAAAAAGTAGAATTATAGAACTAACTAAATAAAATAAAATAAAATAAAATAAATCTAAGAAAACTAAATAACCTATAAAAAAAATAAACTTAATGAGTAAAATAACACTAAAAACTAAACTAAAAAAATTAAAAATTAAAATTAAGAATAAAAAGAAAGTGCTAGAAAAATTCTAAGTAGTAAAATTGGAAACCGTTCCCCGGCAACGGCGCCAAAAACTTGATAAGGAAATATCAGTCTTAAATTTATAAACTCTAATCTGACCAAATCGACCGATAAACTCCCGGGCAAGTGTACCCGATCGTATAGCAATAAACTGGTAAGACCAGGATCGTCTCCACAGGGAACGGAAAATGCAATTTATACCAACTAAAATTATTCTAGCAAAAATAAAATGGATAAAATGCAAACGAGTAAAAAGGGGATTTGTTTTTAGATTTTTAGATACCGTTGACACGGCAAAGTAAAAGAAATTACTAAAATTAAAATGACGATTAAAAGTAAATAACTAAAAATTTAAAGAAGTATGAAATAATTAACGAAGAGAATAGAATCAAATAACTAAAAGGTATTCATCATTGAATCACTCCCCCTAGATTTGGTTCGTTTACAAGTGCAATTGATTGATAGAGTTTCTAAGAAATTTCGAGCTAACATAGACCATCAACCCTATTAATCCGATTATAACCTAATCTATTCAAAACACGCTAACTCTCGTTATTGGTGAATCGAACTCAAACTTTTATCTGGGTTATTAGAGAAGCAGTTTCAACTATCATAATTTCAGAATAATTGATTACCCTAACCGCATGCAACCGTCATAATTTCAGAACAAGCAAACGATAAGATAAAACTGATTACACGTGCAAGTCATAATTTTAGAACATGACACATGTAATAGTAAACTACTCAATAATTATTAAAATAATTAATTCAAGGTTCACGACTAGGCATAAACAAAACTCAATCAATAATAAAAACTAAACCTAAATCTAGGGTTCATTCATCAACGATAAATACAATAAACTTAACCCATTACGAAACTAACAAGCAAATTAAAGAAAAGAACAAAAATTGAAATCATCTTACTTACAAACAAAAAAACTTAAAACTCCTTGCTTGTAGAAATCTTCTAATTCCACTAGCACATGAAAATTCTGAATAGTGAAAGAAACTTAATAATTGTTTCTTCTGCGCCGTCCAACATCATGCAAAACAAACCAAAATTAATTTTTTAATGCTTTTCCTCTCTCTCTCTCTCTCTTGTTCTCGCCGCCACCCAAAAAAAAGGAAACCAAAATTCCCCCTAAACCTCCTCCTCCGGCTCCTTTTTAAAAACAAAAAAATAATAATAAAATAATCATAATAATAATCTAACCGAATAGTCATCCTGAGATAGTTCAGGGTACTGGACTACACATTGACCCATGCAGTATCCTCACCCAAACCACAACTTGCCAAGAACAAAACCCAATGTTCTAATTATTTCTAGAACAAAACCCAGAACATTCATTAAGAATATCCACACTTAAATCACTAAAAGAGATTTTTCACATGTTGAATTTCAAGTAATAAAACAAGTCTGATATATATATGTTACCAGTTACAATTTAAAAAAAATTCAGTTTAATATTGAAGCTCAAACTAACAAAATAGTTAACAATTGTCAAGAAGCAATCTAAGGATCCCATTATCTGGAATATATCGATATGATTGTTGGAGTTAGCTGCAAGGTCGTTTGGTTAATAATAATACCTCAACACGATATTTAGGAGTAGTGTGTCTAGAATGGAGGTCGTTGTAAAATTAGTCTCTGATCCTGTAATGAGAGGAGGACGAAGTGCGCTTTCAAGCTTAAACATCTCTGTCACAGAATATCTCAAGTCATGAGGCCTGTGCTTGACTCCGGTCTTGAGGGAATCAATATTGGTGATGGTGTGGGTTTTACTAATCAAAAAAAGGGTGCTGGTGGTGTTACCTTCCATTCTAATTTGGGTATTGCCTCAACATTGTCGCTTGTTTCTCCGCCTCCACCACCTTCCAAAACATCAAATCTACGACACCGCGACCTCCATTCTTACTTCGTTGCAACCGATTGTATTCCTCCATCGAATACCCCCGAGTTCGTGAACCTTCTGGTTAGTCTTCATGTCTCCAATCTTCGTCAAACACGGATTCATAAACCCAGAAAAACACAGATTCCCCGACAAAAAGAAATCAAAATACTGAAAAAAAAAATCGAGAACATAGAGATATGCGAGAAAAGTACAGTTAGAGGCATGTAAAGAGATGCAAACACCTAACACGGGAGAGGAATAGCCAGTTCGCTTCCCAATTCTCTCGTTCCCAGTGTTGCATCAGTGTTCAAAATGGTTTAAAGGATATTTATAATTTTATGCAATATAACCTTGTACATCCATGCTTTACATAGTTATACATCTTAAAACTCAGAGTAATGCTTTATATAATTGTACTTTATGCATAACAAGTTGTTTTTAAAACCATGAACTAAATGCAAAGACAGTAACACCTACCACCACTTAGTTACCCCATCAAGTCATAGCCACTGAAACAAAAAATTACTTCAACTCCAAATAAGCAAACAATAAGAATATGCTGACAATAAGCAAACAGAGAATGTTTTGGTTGGAGCAAGGAATATTTGCAACGCCAGTATTATTGCATTTCATGCAAATGGTTGCTACCAAATCACCAAAGTATTGCTTAAATTTACTGGGAAGTTAGTAATGTCAACCTTCATCAAGAGAATAACATGGGGATACTATAAGCAAGTAGAGTAAGCCATAAAAAAGGTATGACAATGCAAACAAAATCAATATATGTACATCACATGTTTACGCTGTAGGCAGCCCATTTTTGCACCCAAAGCACCTATTTTCAGTCCTTTTAACAGCTCCAATTTAGCCTTAACCGTACATTTCCATACTCATTCCTGACAACATCAAGTTCCACCTAATAACATGAATATGAGTAAAAAAAGTATGGAAACAGCAAAAACTTAACAAAAGATATATAAATAATACGTAGCTCACACAATCACTACAGCTAATTGCATCTTATACAAGATACTAACCAAGCTGAGCTGCAATTTCTTCTTACAATCTCTCCATGTCTGACTTTAATTGGTTGACAACACTTCCCTGCAACGGAAAGAGAAAAAAAAATTGTAACTATAATAAAATCATTGCTGTAGAGAAATATAACCTGTTCCAAAGCAGCAAAATCTTCATTCTATATTTTAGAATTAAAATTGTCATTCCTCTCCATGTCAAGTTCATTCTTCCTAAACAGAACCCCCACATTAGCAGCAGACGAGTTCATGAGATTTTGAGTATCAGATGAAAGAGGAGCATCAACAGGGTAAATTTGTGTACATCAATGTCTGTCTTCTCAGTTATTTAATGAGCAACTTGCAGAGCCATTTTAGATGCAATAAGAAATGTATTAAATAAAAAATGAGATCTTTTACGCTCATAATAGAGGTTTTAACATCAAAACAAGGCCAGCAAAGTGAATTGACCAAAATTTGCAGGTATTGTTAATCACCTTTGTTGCCTCATAAAGACATGACACAAGGCCAGTATGCACAAGTGGTTTTCTCAACACATGTTACAAGTCTGTCCAATAATGGGTGCAGATCCAAAAAAGATACTATTTCAATGATCTTTAGTTTTAAAAATAAAATTTCACACACTCACTACTGCTAATTGCATCTTATACAAGATACTAACCAAGCTGATCTGCAATTTCTTCTTGCAATCTTTCCATGTCTGACTATAATTGGTCGACAACGCTTCCCTGCAAAGGAAAGAGAAAGAAAAATAGGAACTATAATAAAATCATTGCTGCAGAGAAATATAACCTATTCAAAAGCAGCAAGATCTTCATTTTGTTTAATAGAATTAAAATTGTTGTTCCTCTCCATGTCAAGTTCATTCTTCCTAAACAGGTCCCTCAGATTAGCAGCAGAAGAGTTCATGAGATTTTGAGTATCAGATGGAAGAGGAGCATCAACGGGGTAAATTTTTGTACATCAATGTCTGTCTTCTCAGTGAACATATGCAATCACTACCCTCAAAATCGTTCACTCATGATACAAAATAAGTTATTCAATGAGCAACTTGTAGAGCCATTTATACAACATTTGCCACATGCCAATTCTCAAACAAATAAGTATGAAAAATATCCTTAACTTTTGATCATGAGGGGTTAGTGGGTCACTGGCCAAGACCAGCCCATGGAATAGTCTTGGTGACATGCAAGATTAGACAAAACGAATTCCTCTTTCAGGGCTCTTTGATATCTTTGCAACTGTATTATGTTTTCAAATGTACTTTACATTAAAGCTGATAATTTCTCATTTATGTCAGGTAGAAAGTATCATTATTTTAGGCATAACTTTGAATTTCAACATCAACACATTCAAAAATACAAAATTTACACCTCAGGCATGCGTGTTTCTATTTCATTCCTTCATTTATATTAATCACAGAAGACTAAATTAACCCGAATTACTGACCAGAATGCACCCTAGCAGATGAAAAGAAATCAGAGTAACGTGGAGCTATTTTTGAAAGAAACTAATAATACCTATGTAAACATCAACTTAATTTAGCATTCAAATTTCAGAGTAAACATTCAAAGAAAACACGAAATATTAGAATTTATATACAAATACATCTAGGATAGCAAAGAAAAACGACCAGCTTCGATTATCATTACCATGTTTATTAAGGTCTCCCATACCTGGAAGCACCTCTGGATTTTGCATAGATCTAGATTGAGAAGTACCTGCTAATGCAAAAGAAGAAACTGGTGGTGACCACAACCATGTACTACCACAGCCGCTGCCGCCACCATGCTTGTTTTCTAACCGTAGCAGCTACGGATGCAATCCAAGGACTGTCTGAAGGTTTTTATATCTGCGATCTTTACATCTCCTACTGTCTAAAGCTTTTTATATCACAGCTTTGACAGCTGAAAGAAGCAAAGCATCAAATGGGTTTAAAAAGTTGGTCATAGTGGTAGCATTAACAGGTATGCATGTACAGTTTGTTTGTAGCATAAATGGTTTAATGCCAAAAGGTGAATACAAGGAAATGTAAAACCAAAAAACAGAGAAAATCATCAACCAAGAATGTGATCAGACAAAAGACTAAACATCCATTTTGCTAAAACCCCAACAAAAGTTCATTGTTGAATCCTGCAGTGTGTATTTGTGTGTGCTGATATATATACGAGCAGTGTGTGTGCTTTAAAATGAAACAGTAGCAGTCATATGTACTATATATATGTGCTTGAATGTTGCATATATAGTGAGGGTCTTTTAATTCAAAACAATAGCAGCAGCGAAACATGTATATGTGCGTGCAGTGTGTATGTTGTGTGTGTATATTTATACAAAGTGTTAGAAAGTGATTCAAATAAGCCTAAACATCAACAGCCTTAATAGTTATATATATAGTAGATTGATCATTGGCCGTTTATGTGTGTAAAATAACACATATATTAGAATATGATATATAGTTAGGTACGCTCTACATAAGTACAAGACCAACCACCACAAATTCAGAAAAAGGGAACTTGCATTGAAATAACACATATATTAGAATATTATACTATGAAAGTTCTAGATAATTTCTTATAGATATATTGTCCTGGTTAAACACTACAGCTTCTTAAGCATTCCACTGCCCTAAAATACCAATCAGCAGTACGAAGTAATGGAAGATCAAGCTTGATAGAGAAGTAGAGGGGACTTACAACATGCTCCTGTGGCTAGACATCAGATTGTTGGTAAGTGTCATCTAAAAGTTTATCATTCAGTTGACGCTGCTCTGATATCGATGTGTCGTCTTCCTTATGGACAGCTTCATCTTCCTGCCCTGCTTTCTTTCCACGTGATTGGACAAAATTTGCCTGGGGCTTGAATGAAACAGAAAATAAATTGAGTCATACACATAATCAAACCAAAAATCATATACTAATACATAAACAGTCGTTAAACATAAAAGCCCTCCTAATTATTATCATCAGACATTGAAAAAATATCTATCAACCTCTTGATAGAAATCAAGAATGGAATTAGATCTAAACAATGGATACTGATAAGACAAATCTTGAAACCAGTTACACAATATGAGGAAGCTGGTGCTAATATTAAATATATCAAGAAACCCTAGCATTATAGAAAACTGTTTTGGATGTAAAAAAGAAAGCCAAATCTATAAAATCATTGTTAACACATCAGACATAAATAAAAAAGAAGCAAAAAAAATCATATAAGAGAGACCATATTAGCGGCTATGATATTCAACTTTAGAAAACACGACTTTTGTTCAACAATATTGGTTAAGAAGATTAAAATATATTGGTTGTTTCTACTTCACCTGAAAAGAAAATAATACTTCTTTGGGGCTGTTTTTTTTCAAACATACAATTATATAAATCCACATACGACCATCACATGAATTTATAAGGTCCGCATATATGGAATTTATATCTATAAAGTGAACATATCCAAAAAAATAATTATAACAAGAACTTATTTCAATGAATTTATTGGTTAAATTAATAAAAAGAATATGTATGGAGCAATAGAATATGAAGTATTGTAAGAAGGATAACGATTAAAAATAACAGACCTGAAACAAGACTTCCACATAGGAGAGAGATGGGAACGAACCTCATCTCAACCAATTAGAAAGTGAGGTGAGATGAGATCGAGAATGAGAAAGACAATGCTAGCGGTGGCGCAAGGCAGAGTGATGGAAATGAACCTCATCCATGATTGACCAAAAAATCGTATGGGATGATATATAACGAGAGAAAAAGAAAGAGAGTACCTACTGAAAGGGCGGCAATGGTCATCGGCGGTGAAAAGGGTGGCACCGCAGCTCACTGCTTGCTTCTTGGTCTTTCCTTCATTCTTCAATTGTTTTGATTCCCCATAGCTTTTGCATTACAACGAAAACCCTACAAGAAAAATCCCATTTTAGGCTGTTTATCATATCAATTAGCATTGAATTGAAAAGACTAAAGATTACGTAATAAACCCAGAAAGATTCAAGAATTTCTTCAATGAATTGGATACTCGTAGTCACTGACCTCTACAACAAATTATTCAATCATTTCAATTCTTTACAAGAAACCCTCAAACAAAATACACTAACCCTAAATACCCAGATCCAGAAATTCAAGGAAAATACCGATAAAATACTCGAATCGTGAGTCTCTAATTTCTGAGAAAGAAGTTCCATTAGTAGCCCGTGTGCAGCAACTTAAGGATTCTGTGATTACCCGATATCAAAAGTGGGAACAGCCAAGATGCAAAGAAGAACACGATCTCAGAATTGTTGAGAATGTGGTTTAGGAGGATGGAATCCAAAGGTTTAATGGAGCATTTGTTGGAGAATAGGAAGAAGTCTGTAAAGTTGGGAGTGGAGACCGCTATGGTGGCAGAGGAGGCGGTGGAAGGGTGAAACGAGATGAAAACCAGATTAGGAACTGAAACGAGAGAGAAAGAGGAGTCGTGTTTGAATATGCAGAAGAAGAGGAAGAGTCTGGTTGCTTCCCAAGGTTTAGCGGTTCTCAATGTTTTAAAAGCTGCGGCCATTTAAATTTTCTATGCAATCAATCTTGTACACAATGCTTCAAGACTTGTAAGTCTTAAAATTCAAGAATATGTATTATCTACTTGTGCCTTGTGCATCACAACTTGTAACAAAGCTAAATGCTTTATTTATTAGTATAGATTTCTCCGTCTATGAAAACGCCTTAAATTCATGTCTTAAAAATCTTGAAAGAATGCTTACCCGATGTGAGGAATCCAACTTGGTCCTCAATTGGGAAAAATGTCACTTCATGGTGAGAGAGAGAATCGTTTTGGGGCACAAAATCTCGGAGGCCGGGATTGAGGTAGATTAATCTAAAATTGACACTATCTCTAAGCTACCATCCCCATCCAATGTCAAAGGCATAAGAAGCTTCTTGAGTCACGCGGGTTTTTATCCCCGCTTCATTAAGGATTTTTCCAAAATCAAGAGACCCATGACCCAACTCTTGGAGAAGGATTGCACTTTTGTTTTATCCGATTAGTGTTTGAATTCTTTCAATATCCTTAAAGAGAAGCTCACGAATGCGCCCATAAGGATTGCTCCGGATTGTTCGATTCCGTTCGAGCTCATATGTGATGCGAGTGATTTCGCGGTTGGGGCCATTTTGGGCCAAAGAGTCAAAAATCATTTCCAACCAATTTATTATGCATGCAAGACGTTAACGGATGCTCAAAAAAAATTATACTACAACGGAAAAGAATCTTCTCGCCGTTGTCTTTGCTTTCGATAAATTTCGGTCTTATCTTGTACATTCCAAAACGGTTGTTTACACCGACCTTTCCGCCCTTCGCTTCCTTTTCTCAAAGCAAGATGCAAAGCCCCGTCTCATTCGGTGGATTTTACTTTTTCAAGAGTTTGATACCGAAATCCAAGATAAGCGAGGAGCCGAAAATCTCGTCGCGGATCACTGTCACGCCTTGACAACCCTCATCTTGAACAACTGAATGAGCGTGACATCAACGATAACTTTCCTGATGAATTTCTTTTAAAGGTTGATGGTGAACCCGAAACACCATGGTTTGCCGACTTTGCCAACTACCTTGCTTGTTGCATTCTCGTAAAAGGAATGTCATACCAACAAAAGAATAAGTTTTTCTCCGATTTCAAGTACTATCTATGGGAAGACCCCTATCATTTTCGGATATGAGCGGATCAAGTGATTCAGAGATGTGTTTACGGGAAAGAATGTAAAGATATTTTGAACCATTGCCACATTGTCCCTACAGGTGGGCATTTCGGTCCGAGCTACACCGCCAAAAAGGTGTTTGACTCAGGATTCTATTGGCCCTCAATCTATAAATATGCTCACTCCATGGTTCAATCTTGTGATCAATGCCAACGCACGGGATCTATCTCTAAGAGGGATGAAATGCCACAAAATTTCATCCAAGTTTGTGAAGTGTTTGACATTTGGGGGATAGATTTCATGGGACCATTCCCACCTTTCCGTGGCAATAAGTACAATCTCGTTGCGGTTGATTACGTGTCCAAGTGGGCCAGGCTCAAGCCTTACCCACAAACGATGCACGAGTTGTGCTTAAATTTCTAAAGAATATGTTTTCCCGTTTCAGAATTCCAAAAGCTCTGATTAGTGGTAGTGGGACACATTTCTGTAATGCCCAAATGGAAAAAGGCTTGACTAGATATGGGGTAACTCATAGGAAGGAGTGGTCGGACAAATTGGATGATGCATTACGGGCGTTTCGAACCGCATTTAAAACGCCCAGTGGTACCACTCCGTTTCGTTTGGTGTACGGCAAGGCTTGCCACTTGCCGGTTGAAGACGAGCGTAAGGCCTTTCGGGCCCTCAAAACATGTAATCTTGATATTTCTCTTGTCGGTGAACGTAGAAATGCTCAATTACAAGAATTAGAGGAGCCACGACTCCAAGCGTATGATAATTCTTGTAATTATAAAGAGAAGACCAAGAAATGGCATGATGCTCATTTGAAAGATCGTTTCGACATCCACGTGGGTGATCACGACTAAAGCTTTTTCCAAGAAAGCTTAGATGTTGATGGTCTGGTCCTTATGTTGTCAAAAATATCTTCCTATACGGTACCTTTGAGTTGACCAATCCAAAAGACAACAACACATTTAAGGTCAATGGTCAACGTGTGAAAAGATATTTCGAGTCGGAACCATTTGTTAAGGAAGTCGAAGTCCTCAAGTTGCTCACCGTTCTAAATTAATTGCGAGGCCGAGTCGAGCTTATGACTCGAAAATAAATAAGCATGTTCAATTTCAATTTATAAGCATTAATTCTTGTTATTTATGTGTTTTTCTTGTGTGTTTAGTAAGTAATTAGTTTCGTTTGACTTTATTTTTATGTTTTTGCGCATTTCGTGAGTTGCTTTCATGTTTTAGTTCAATCCTGATCATCTTAATATATTCCCGTAGCTTATTAATAAATATTTTGGGTTTTTGGCTGAAAATGACTAGACACGCCGTGCTTGTCTCAACACGCCATGATATAGTTTGCACGCCTCAAACCCGAGAGCATCAAGATATTCCATCAAATGGGCGCACGCCGTGCCCTCCCCCAAGGCATGCCGTGCCCTTTGGTCAAAGCCGTACACGTATCATCAGGAATATCAAGGGGCTGAAAAGGCAGAGGCATGTCGTGCCCTACCTTTAGGCATGCCGTGCTCTTTCGCGGCCAGAAACAAAAACCCTAGATTTCTTTTCTTCTCCCACAAAACAAATCTCTCTTTTTTCTCTCGGTTGGGGTCGAAATCCATCACCACTAAAACCCATTTTTCATCTCTTTTCACCACTAAATCGCCTCTTATCATACTACATTCATCCACAAGTCGATTTCTCCAAGTTTTAAAGCCTTATTTTGCAAGATTTGCATCTCCGTTCGACAACCACCACCGGCCACCACCATCTCCGGCGAATTTCAAAATTTTCTCATCTTTCCTCTCCTCCTCTAGAAAAATCAACGTATACACGCCCAAATCTCATTTTTTTGTCTTCACTCGTTGTTTGATGCTTGAATCCAAAATTAGTTCTTGTTTTTGATTGTGTTATCTTAGTTTTAGTTTAGGTATTATGTATTTTGTGCTAATTTAATTATGTGTAGATATTTGTTATGTTGAAATGCGTATTTTTGTTGTTTATATTCTGTGTTTTTTAAATTTTTCTTTATAATATGCCTAGTATTTTAGGTTGTTTACGTTTGTAATTTGCATGTTAATTTTTAAGAGTTTAGTTATTTTGTCGTTTAGTTGTTATATAAAAAGTGTCTAGAATGTGCACATGTGTTGTCTTTTTGTTGTTACCGTGATGATTAGTTTGTCGTTATTGAGATGTCAATTTGTCGTCTTAACTTTTTGTAGTTCTTGTTCGTTTTGATTGGTTAGTTTTGTTTTTTAGTTTAGATTTCTTTGTATCCTTTTATTTTTAGCTTGCTCCTTTAATCGGATTTAGGCAAGAATGTATGTGTGATATAGATATGTTGTAAAGTTTAGATGTTGCGAGATAGTTGAGAAATTTACTTCATAAAATGAGATTTTGTGGTTGTGAATTGGCATGAAATAATGGTTCAGTGAGGAATTCCTAAGTGTGGGAATGGGATGCGTGCTTTAACTTCATAAATATTTTTGATCGGGTTTTTTGTTCGGTTAAGTACGGGAATATTATTTGAAACTTACCGGGACAGCTTTAGATCTTCGGGAGGGTTATCGGGCCAGGCTTGTTACCCTGTTATCGTGAGCAATTGCGCTAGGAAGAGTCATGAGTTGGGAATTCTTATCAACAATCCAGGTGGGGCATGGTGAGTTGGACATTGCAACCAGGCTCCAATATATGTTCGAAGTTTCCTATGGAAATTTCATATCTCGAGCATGGGTGCATCTGCTTAGCACTCAGGAGCCAATATACACAGAACTGACCTTGGAACTTTATTCCTCGTATGACTTCATGAATCTTGGGTACGATATATTTGCGGAGAACGCGGTTCGATCTCATATGGGTGGAGTTAGCAGACAGATGTCTCTGATGGAGTTTGGGATGCGATTGGGGTTGTATCCGAATGTGGGTGCTAATGACCAACGTTTTAGAGGCTATCTTACTGCGGGATTGACGAGGCACCCGCAGGAATATAATCGAGATTTATTTTGGAGTTCGATAGCCAACAATCCTTATAATCCACGATTTGCTAGAGCATCATAGATTAGGAACCCGCTCCATCGCATAATCCATCGCTGCATTGCCATGTATGTCAGCGGTCCGAAAGATGGCTAAGAGAGAGTCTCCACTGCTGATCTATTCCTCTTATATTGTATTCTGCCACCTAATGTTCATTATTCTTTACCTTATCACATGGCGCAGTATTTTTTGACAGCTGCAGGTCGATACGAGGGCAGCCCGATTTGTGTAGGGCGGTTTATCATGAGATTAGCTCGCTCGTACTAGTTCTTGACGTCGGGCAATGTGCAAATGTTCAATGAAGCAGAGCTGATGAAAGTGTGTTCACAGAGGTATTTACCAAGATGAAAGTGATCACGAATCCCACTATTTATGGGACGATTCATCTAGTCGGCATGCTACCTCCGGATAATGTCCAGGTGCCTGAGCCCGAACCCCAAGCTGTGAGGGATTCATGCAGTGGAGAGGAAGACGAAGACGACAACAACGATGAGCAACCCACTCATACGAACTGGGAGCCTAGGTTGGCTAGTTTAGAGAACCGACTGGACGTCTTAACGACGAATTTTGAGGACCACCAGACGCAGAATCGCGCAGATATGCAAACAGTCTTTAGTAATTTTGAAAGACTGTTTAGCTAATATCCTCCTCCGCGCCAACCAGGTGAAGGTTCCAACTCTCAGGACCCCTGCCAGTTCCACCATCCGTTCTATTATCAGCAAACTCCGCAGTACCCGCCAGGTCATCCATACCTCCAGCCACCACCAGACCAATGACTGAGGATCACAGTTTATTCCCCATCCCTTATGAGGATTGATTGAACACTTTACTTACTTGCATTTTATATTCTGTCGGCCGCTGCCAGGTCATGAACAATTTAAATTTCTGCACTTTACTTTCTCGTTTTTACTTCCGTTGGCTGATGATAGGACTTGAACGGTTTTTAATTTCTGCACCTTTAATTTCTTGTTGGTTGAATGGTTGTTTTTAGTACTTTTTTAAAGTTATTTTTGTTTGATTGATTTTTTTGAGCCTAATGAAACGTTGCCTTGCACAGAGCCGGTTTTACAAATTGTTCCAGCTATAGAGAAAGTGCATTTTTGCTTGGCCACAGTTTTAGAGCATCTAGTTGTTCTTCACCGCACTCCAGGGAGTCCCTTTACCTACCTCCTTTCATGCTTTCAATTATGTTTACATTGTCCATTTTGTTTCATTGAGGACAATGATATGCTTAAGTGTGGGAATAGTCGGGTTGTTTAACCCGATATTGTTTTGGTTTTGTTTGCCCTTCATTTTCTTTATTTGCATGCTTAAAAAATTCTTTTCTTGAATACAGTTTAGATCTATTTGCATAATCGATTTTTTTTGCGAGTCAAGTGGAAAGCTTCAAATAGGATCTTTTGTTTGAATTCTCTTATGAACTTGTTGTTGCTGCATGACCTTGTTTGGACCAAAGTTGGATTTTGCACATTATAGCCCTACATGTCATTTCGTTTCGTGAATTTTGAGCCATATTGAGCATTCATGAATACTTTCTTGATCATGTTTCAATTGATTATGTGTGCATGCCATTTGTTACTTTTATTCCAGAACTTGCCATAATGATTCTTTTTTAAAACACAATTTTAAGATGATGCAGTCGTGTGATTGAGGCATTTTAGGATTACCCAAACATCAACCTTTTATTTTTATTTTCCTTTACACCTACATATCCATTGGTTAGCCACTTTTAAGCCTTAGCCTTTTTATTTTTTTTTTACGATTAGCCATCTTTTAGTTTAGCCATGTTTATCCGTTTTTCTTCAGTTAACCCTAGCCAACGTTCGTGCCCCCATTTCAAGTAGAAACGTGAATTCATGAGAAGAATAGTTGAGTTAGGAGCATATATATTGTTAGGCACAAAAAGGTCTCAGTCAAACCTATTATACATCTTAGGGGGAGATTATTAATCAAACCTATTTGATGCACTTGAAGGTATAATTTAAGGCCTATTAATGCCTTAATGAAACCTGAAACGTGATTTGCAATATAATTGAAAGCTGCTTACCTGTTGCATTTGTTGCAACTAAGGCAGAATTGTCCAAGCTGTTCTGTCCGGTTCAACCTACCTATCATTAACAACAACATCGTTTGAAACCGAATTATAAACGGGTTCAAGAATTTTACCACTCCTCAAATTGATTGCTTTAACGTGCTCTTTCGGATTGACTTCCGTGTTGGATGGCAATGTACCCTTTCCCCTTTCCTTATCAAGAAGTAGTTGAGTGAGTTGCCCTATTTGCTTTTCGAGGTTTTGAATGGAAGCTTGTTGTCCCCTCACTATATCTTCAAGGGTGGGCTTGGTTTCGGTTAATGGAGCGGTGGTATTTGTAGCTTGGTGCGGTTGTTGCGATGTATTGGTTGGTTGATTTGGTTGTCGGGATTGGTATTGGGCGGTGTTTGGATGACAAGGTTGGTATGAATTGTTTCTTTGGTTTGGGTTGGAAGAACTAGCACCCTCAAATCCCGGTGGTACCGCCGGAGCTTGATCATTTGGTTTACGCCATCGGAAATTTGGATGATTCCGATTGTCAACATTAGGATTGTAGTATTGTTGAGGTGGTGGTCGAAAAGCTAGTTTCCCCCTTTGATTATCAAATCTATCTCCGTAAGAATACAACACATCTTCTTCCAATGTTTCCTCCGCGTCGTCATTCCTACGATCTCTTGCCGTGTGTGGTCCTCCCTAAAGTTGACACACTTCTTGAATAGACTTGATGGTGGATTGTCTACTAAGAGATGTCATCCTTTTGTTGCACTCGTTCGTGGTATGAGGACCATCACACAATTGGCACACATGATTTTCTAATCTCGGGTTTTGAAGTTGGACTATTTGTTTACCCATTTTAGCAACCTCCTCCTTGAGCGAACTCATGTCATCTCCTTGCTTCAAAGCACCGCGTACGACTCTATGCCTCGAGGAGTGCCACTCATGAGTGTTAGTGGCCGCGGTCTCTATTGCTTTGTAAGCCTCGGTTGGCTTCTTGTCCATCACCCATCCACCGGCATTCATATCTAAAGTTTGCCTTGTTGAAATCAAAAGCCCGGTGTAGAATGTGTAAACTTGGTTGTACGTGTCCAACCCGTGATGAGGACACTTTCTCAAAAGTCCCTTGTACCTTTCCCACGCTTCATACAACGACTCCTCGCTTTCCTGCAAAAAATTACTAATGTCATTTTTTAAACGAGCAGTTTTGGAGGGAGGGAAATACCGAATTAGGAACCGGTCTACAAGTTCCTCCCAAGTTGTAATTGATTGTGGCGCTAGTGACTCAAACCACGTTTGTGCAGCTCCCCTCAATGTATATGGGAACAAACGAAGGTACAAGGATTCTTCGGGCATCTCCCGAATCTTAATCATATCGCAAACGTCCAAGAACCGAGTTAGATGTGCGTTCGGATCATCGGAGTCAAGTCCATCGAAGGGGCACATTTGATTCAAGTATTGGAGATAATTTTTTTTGATCTCGTAATGTGCCGCTTGAACGGGACGGCGTATGATTGCCGACCCCGACCCGATGTTGGTCGCCTTGGAACGTTCTCTCATAGTGCGATTATCCTCCTCCGCCATCTTGGCTTCGACTTTGGGTTCGGTTCTTTGTCCCGAAGCCTCAAGATTCTCTACTACAATTGGGGATGCGGATGGTGGTGTCGATGGTGCTTCTTGCTCAACCGAAGGTTCTCCTTCCTTTTGCTTATTATTCTTTCGAATTAATCTCTCCTGATTTGTCAATGGTTCGGTTAGATCCGAGAGGAGATTTCGGCTCATAAACTCCTTTAAGAGAAAGGAAACCAACGGGTTATCTAGAACAAGAATTGGTAATGCAATGAAATAAAGACAATGAAATTAAGCTAATATTGAAACGTTCAACCGTTTTCAAAATCACCGTTATTGTCCCCGGCAACGGCGCCAAAAACATGATGTGCCGCTAGCACACCTAAATTTTAATTATGAAATGGATATAAATATACTAGAACTAGCGACAATTAGGCAAGTATCACCTAACATTAGCTAATATAGTATAAGTAAGTCCGGGTATCGAACTCAAGGACAATCTGGTGGAATGATGATAATAAGTCGTCGGTTAATAATTAGCTATGAATTTAGATTGAATTGAACTACGAATAAAACTAAAATAATGACCAAAGATTTATCAATACTACACACACAATCCGAAGGAATTAAAAACTAAGATTTCTGATAAAAGGAAACATGTAATCAAATGGGCTCACTCCCCCTAAACATCGGATGAACCATTTAAAGCGCAAATTAAATAATATATCGGTTATGATTCCAAAGCAACAAACGCACAAATCTCTAAGATATGTTTGATACTAATTTATCATAACAACCAATATTATATCCACTCAAATCTCTTATATATGAATACAATATTGATTAATCATATGAACAATGATCATCTAGCTATATGGATCTCTCGCTATAGTACAATAATCCCATAACTCACGACGTGAACACAAAAACCTCTTTTAAATGTTCAAAACTTGAGTTATGCAAATCCGAATGTTCACAACAAGTTTACGACTTTTGAAGGATGATTCGGTTAATACCAAACACATAAAATTCATGCTATATTTTCATAAAAACATAGATCCCCTCTTACTATTATTAAAACACCGATTAAGCCTACTCTTTCACCATCGCTAGTAGAAAGATTCAATTTCACCAAAGTGTTTGGTTTATCAAAAACAAATACCAACTATTTCGAACTCTCGTTATGGAAATAATGAAGCATTCATAGCAAGTTTAACAAGTCTAAACATAACAACAAGATTTTCATTCAAAATACGCAAACTTCGATATATTATCCGATTACATACTAATATAAATCATTCAATGTCTAGGGTTTGCTACCCAAATGATTACATAGCAAAACTACTCCATGTTAATGTAGTAAAACATCATCATACAATTAGCAAGTATTTCAAACATTAAGATAAACTTAAGTATACGAAAAACTCCCCTAATAACGTATGTTGATGAAGATGCATTCCTTTGAAACAAAACTCCAAGTTAAATGTCTTTCTTTGCCTTCCTTCTTCCTCAAGAAATCAGAGAAATGTGTACGAAATTTTTGATAAAAATCCGTCTCCCTAATAAATGAGCAGAATCTTCCTTTTATAGGCTGGGGAGAACTCGCCGAGTATAAGGAAAGAACTCGCCGAGTTCATGTGCTGTCAGCTTCTGATTTGATCTCCAGGAGGGGGAACTCGGCGAGTTCATTCGTTGTCGACTCCTTATTTGATCTGGAATTTATCAGGGATATTCAGAAATTAAGTACTTTCAGGTGTACTCGCCGAGTACATATATGAACTCGCCGAGTTCATATTGGAAAATTGGTTCTGGAATTGGGTGAACGCGCCGAGTAGACTAGGGGAAGCCGCCGAGTTCTGAGCAGATCAGACATTCTGTTTTGATTTGAACTCGCCGAGTAGGGTGTGGAACTCGCCGAGTTCTGCTTGTTTCAGCTCCTTTCACTCCAATTTATTCGACCAACACATGAAATGACAACATAAACCTATAAGATCGAGTTTGAGACGAAAATCAACCAAAAAGCTATGTAAAACATGGGATATCGTCCGATAAAACATGTACAAATTGGACGATATCAAACATTCCCACACTTAACCTTTGCTTGTCCTCAAGCAACTCTTACACAAGCATATATATAGACTTTAAAATTGAGAACGCATAAAAACTCGACAACTTTCCTAAGGCATTTCTGACTTAACCGAACACATAGCTAGGAAAACAAAAATAACGTCAAGAACCATTTAAAGCATAAAGTAGGGATAGAAGCTAATCATACTAAACCTTTTGAGATCAAAATAAGCATGACAGAAACTCACTAAATGAACACTCAACCCTCGTGTTTAGGTTGACAATGTCTCTCAATTGTAACACATTGAAATATGCATGAACATAAACTTGCTTGAACCTCAAATCTACAACACTCGATCAAGAAATAATCGAAAATCAAGAGGGCTTAAAAAGGGAAAGGAAAATAGGGAAAAAGACTGAAAGAAAAGAAAGAGAGCGGCTAATAACACGAGGACCGGCTCGAACAGGAAAACTTTTCTTTTCTAACAAGCGTCGAACAAAACACTATATACTTCTATCTTGACTATAATTTAGCAAATGCCTCTATGAGACTTTCTTATTTGCTATACTTCCTTTGGATTTTTTTTCCTCCGTGAACTTTGTCGACAATAACCTAACAACGGCTACTTCAACAATAAAAGCATACGCTCCTTTTTGAATTAACGACAATTGGGTTAAGAAAGAAAAGAAGGGATAAATGGAATTGGAAAAGGAAATGGAGGCCAAAAGAAAGGCTTCCTAAATGCCTCTATCATACAATCGCCTACAACTTGATCATTGTGTTTTCGAGATGTATCGCAAGAGCAAGTTCTAACATGCATACAACAACCGACAATATCACACATAAAACCAAATGAATTGTGAGCACCTAAATAATATATGCTTAAAGCTCAATAAGGCACAAACGCTCACGAATGAAAGTTATGAGTTGGGTTAAGATGTGTAAGCCATGTTAATTTTGAAAGCAATCCTTTTAAAAATGAATTTCTTTTATCCCTAAACATGCTTGAATGAAACTCAAAAAAATAAAAAAAAAATTTTGCATCCTAAAAATATGAACAAACAAGTAAGAAATGCCACAAGATTTACATTCTAACAAAAGATGCGATGTGTGATAAACTATAAATATGCTTGACATAAAAATCACTCAAGAACCATCAATGGTTCTTTTATTCCCACGCTTGACATGTATACATAGCCCTAAATGTAATAAACAAGTAAAAGAGCAAGTAAATCAATGATAAATGAAGCAAGTGGGTCGAGAGATCTCCCTGAAATGCAAGTAGGGAGGACTCGAGAAGTGATGAACCGGGAGGCGCATCAACTTGGACAAAATCTGTGCAAGAAAGAAATATAACGCAAGACAAGCATAAACATGAATATTAAACAACCATAAGAGAAGAAATTAAAAACCTAAGCATTAGTAACAATAGAAATATAAAAGCAGTTGCAAGAAACACTAAATAACAGATGCAGAAAAAAGAAAAAATTGTTCAAAGGCATCACGCCTATACAGTACAAAAAACTGAATAAATAAAAAAGGGGGGAATCAAAAACATGGCTTTCAACAAAAGCCAACGAAATCAGGAGTCAGTCATCTTCGGGTGGCGGAGGGGGATACTCGCGAGCGTCCCATGGTATGTAAGGATAATACTGATATGGGGACGGGGCCAGAGGCTGCTGCAGCTGATACTCGGGAGGCTGAACACTAAAGAGACTATCCACGGACATCTGAATATGTTGCAAGTAACGTCCAGTCTCTTGGACCTGCTGATTATACACCGACCTGAAATGGTCGGTGTTGCTGAGGTTCTGCCGGAGCAAATGATTCTGCTCCTGCAGCAGACCGTAGTTCTCCTGAAGCATATCCCGGTCTAAGGTCATGTGCGCAAAGCAGTTATCCAACCTATCAAACCTAGCATCCCAAGGGTATGGGCCCGGACCGAAATTAAAATAAGATGACTGGGATGGTTGCTGCTGCTGCTGTTGCTGTTGCTGCTGCGGGGGAAGGACTGGGCACATCAATATCAGTTATTCGCGACCCATAGGCATCTGCGTGATCTTGGCTCTCCGGAAATAAAGCTCACCCGTGTCTCCTGCCAGGTCGCTCTCTCTAAGCCCTCGGATCACCGTGGGGGTTAACAAATTGAACGATCGAGCCAGGCGGGTAATAAACCGCCCGCCGCAGACGGCGCTGGCTCCAGTGCGACCTGTGGCGACGTGCAAAAAGTACACCGCCAACTGGTAGGGTAGAGACACGTATTCTTCCGGGTGAAGAATAGAATGCAAGAGCCAAAGGTCAGGCTTGGTGATCTTTTCCTGACCCTCTTTCCAGATAAAGCCATCAACTGTGATGAATCTATGTAGAAGCCTATGAAATGGGTTGCGGAGCTTGGACTCGTGGGCCTGGATACAAGGTAATTACCCACGGCGATCTCGTCCCAGAAACCAACATAGTCAAAATTTGCCGGCGCCTTCCTAACCCCTCCAGAAAGATAATCGTCAAAATCACGGTTTCGGACATCCGAATCTGAATATAGATCCAGACGCCGACACAGCTCCACAACAGACATAGACCGGCTCGCTCCTCCGAGCTTAAAACGGACGGTGTCCCGAGTCTTCATATTAGTGATGTCCTCGCTAAAAGAATATGTCGAGAAGAACTCTAGGCAAAACTCGGCATATACGGGCTCTCTGATATTTACGAGGTTATACCATGCCCGGGACGTGAACCCTCCATGCACCACAGAAAACGCGAGCTCCAGCTGCTCGGGGATACTTGGATGAGGCGGGTCGCATTGAACCCGACCCAGAAAGTCCCAATTTAGGTACCTTCCTGAGTCGAGTTCTCGACTCGCCAAACTAATTAACAGCTCCCGATACTCCCGCCGCTGTCTATTGGGGACCCCGGAGAAAGTCAAGAATGGATGACCGGCATTATGGATCATCCTTATTTGGACGTCATCATTGCTGGAATCTGACTCCGGGGAGGGTTCCCGTTGGAGGGAGGTGCCAGCACGGCTGCGTTTTGGTGCGCTAGACATATCCTGTATCATAATGGAGGAGCGAGGGTAAGAATTCGAGCAACACTTTAGCATTAAAATTATGAAGGGCTAAAGAAAACCACAACATTTAGCACAACCATTCCCACACTTATTGTTGGTACTAAATCCCGGCATCTCACAAAATAACCGAGATAACTACAACTACACGACTCAATCAAACATATCATGCGTGAAATGCAAGAAGACATGTGTCTTTCCAATTGGCAATCCCAAAGTGGCCTCTCATGCAAAAATAAACTAAAAATAAGAAGAAACTAGCCACAAAAATAAAAAAATAACACAAGGCACAGAAAGCTAAACAAAAATAAACTAAGTACAGAAATAAGACACTATGCATGCACTAGACGACAAAAGATACAACCTATAAATAGCTATATGACAAAACAAATCTGCATGCAATAATACGTACAAAACAGAACTCAATAATGTGAACGTAAAAACACAAAATTTTTGAAAAAAATAAAAGTTATCTACAAGAACATAAATAAACAGATACATGATAATTTTGCAATTTGACAATAATTACCAAATTATCAACTAATCTATTAACGAAAAAAAATGTAAATCTAGCCTAAAAATACATACTTTAAACTTGCTAAACGTAAAAATTACACGGAACTCCTAAAAATAAAACCATTAAACAAACTACTACACAACTAAACAAAAATAACCATAAAAATCTAAAAAAAACAAACACATACGAAAAATTCAAGATCTACCACAAAATTCCTAAAATCAAAACATATAACTTAAAATACTGGTCCATCGGCGGGCGTCTACCCGTCGGTGTGGTGGTGGGGGATTGGGCTGGGAGAAGAAGGAGTAGGAGCAGAGCGGAGAATCTTTTTTAGATAAAAATGCATCAACAAGAACGAAAATTAAAAAATTGAGCACATCACAACACAATAATGTAAAATATTATCATGAATATTCAACAAAAATACACTAAAAAGAAATAAAATAAAACAAAATAAAAAATTAGCATGAGAGATTCTTGAAATTTCGTAACAAGGAACAAGGAATGTATCAAGATAGAGATATGAGACGGAGGAGTACAGTTTGTAGAAAAATCCGGCGAGATTCCGGCGAGGCGGTGGCGGCAAACGGCGGAGGACGGCGGAAATGATCCAAAAACACCCGAAAACGATTCCCACACTTGTATTTGACAAAAGGGAAACAAAACTACGAAGATTTGGGGAGAAACTAGCGAAAAACGGAGAAGAATGGTGGTGATGTGGTGGCAGTCGGCGTAGAGAGAGAGAGAGAAGAGAGGTGAGAGGTTTTTCAAAAAGTGATGAAAAAATAAAACTGAAATTAGGGTTAAAGCAGCCAAGAACTCGGCGAGTATAACTGGGGAACTCGGCGAGTTCACGCGTGGGTGTCGGGGGCAGATCTCTAGATGCTCTTTTTGACCAAAAATTAAATTAAATTAATTTATTATTATTATTATTTTATTATTTTTTATTTTTTTTAAATATTTATTACTATTATATTTTTTAAGAGCATCGAAACAGAATGAGTTCAGGTCCACATACTCGGCGAGTTCACCCACATTTCAGAATGTTAATTTTAACTTGAACTCGGGGAGTATATGAGCTGAAGTCGGCGAGTATGCCAAATTCCAGAATGTTTCTCAGGCAAAGTACTCGGTAAGTATGGGGGGGGGGGGGGGGAACTCGGCGAGTTCATGCAGGTCTGCACCTTTTAACCCATAAAAATTTAAAACTTGAACTAAAACCGCAAATATGAACTTTTCCAAAAATGAAAACACGGAAAAACAGAACGAAACACACAAGGAATATAATCGAGTAACATGCTTATTCAACTTCGAGTGTTAAGCTAAACTCGGCCTCCACTTTTTAATTTTCGATACGCAACAATGTGAGGGCTTCGACATCCTCACCAACAACATATGAATTTTCAAAGTATTTTTTTAACCGTTGGTCATTCACTTTGAATGTTTCATTGCCGTTAGGATCAAGAAATTCGAAAGTGCCATACGGAAAGACTTTATTGACGGTGTAAGGGCCGGACCACCGAGATCTCAACTTTCCGGGAAAAAGTTTCAATCTAGAATTAAAGAGCAAAACCCGGTCCCCCTCACGGATATCGGAACGATTCTTTAAATGAGCATCATGAAAATTCTTGGTCTTTTCCTTATAAATACTTAAATTTACGTAGGCTTGGAGTCGTAATTCATCCAATTCAAGCAACTGAGCCTTTCGTAGCTCACCTGAGAAGGAAAGATCAAGATTGTATTCTTTTAAGGCCCAAAACGCCTTATGCTCAAGCTCGAAGGAAAGATGACAGGATTTCCCATATACCAAACCGAATGGAGTGGTGCCGATTGGAGTTTTAAAAGCCGTTCTAAACGCCCAAAGTGCGTCATCCAACTTATCGGACCACTCCTTACGATTGTTTCCAACCGTTTTCTCCAAGATTCTTTTCAATCCACGGTTTGTGACCTCGACTTGCCCACTTGATTGTGGGTGATATGAAGTGCCGGTGCGATGTTTCACACCATATCGAGCTAAGGCCTTTTCAATTTGGGAGTTACAAAAGTGTGTCCCACGATCACTAATCAAGGCCTTAGGAGCACCAAACCGGGAGAAGAGCTTTTTCAAGAACTTTAGTACAACTCGGGCATCGTTTGAGGGTAAGGCTTGAGCCTCGGCCCATTTCGAGACATAGTCAATGGCCACGAGAATGTACTTGTTGCCACGAGAAGGGGGGAACGCCCCCATGAAGTCGATCCCCCAAACATCAAAGACCTCACAAATTTGAATCGGATTTTGGGGCATTTCATATCGTTTGGAGATGTTTCCGAATCTTTGACATTGGTCACAAGTTTGGACCATGGAGTATGAATCTTTATAAATGGTGGGCCAATAGAAACCAGAATCGAACACTTTTTTGGCGGTGTTACTTGGTCCCAAATGACCACCGGTCGGTCCGATGTGACAGTGATGTACAATTTCTTGGCACTCTTTGCCAAACACACAACGACGATTCACTTGATCCGTGCCAACTTGAAAAAGGAAAGGGTCCTCCAAAAAATAATTCTTGCAATCGGAGAGAAGCTTTCTCTTTTGTTGGAACGACATGCCTTTAACCAATATACCACAAGCTAGATAATTGGCAATGTCGCCGAACCAAGGAGCCTCGGAATCAACAACGAGCTTCATCAGGGATTCATCCAGAAACTTGTAATTGATGGATGAATCATGAAGCCCTTCAAGATTTGGATTTTCAAGACGGGAGAAGTGATCGACCGCGAGATTCTCGGCTCCTTTCTTATTGTGACACCCTTGCCACATTAACCACCAATTACATTTCACCCAGGATTAATCACCAACAAACAGATAACATAATGATCTGATAACTTAATTAAAGTGCGGAAGCAAAATACATAAATAAAAGTATTACAACTGAGTTTAACACCCTACGGTGCTACAAAGGTTACACGTCTAAGTCTACCAACACAATTTATTACATTATCCCAAATTCATTACAACAGAATTTTCATAAACCAAATACCAAAGTAAACAGTAGAAATCTTCAAATACTTCAATAGATTTCCTAGCTAGATGGTCCAGCTGTAGACTTCCCTTTTCCTGTAAAAATTCAACAACTAAAGGGGTAAGCTAAAGCTTAGTGAATACCATATGATTTTACACATTCTACAAATCATTATGATGCCACCCAGGGTAACCGCGGTAACACATACCGTATACCCCACACGTACTCCAAGTACGCAAACCCGAGCCGCAGCTCCTTCGAGCTGACACTCGGCATAAGAATAACCAACCATCTGAGGCAGACATTACATCGGGGATGACCTACTGTCTATCCTGACCACAGAGGTGTCAAACTCTTGGTCATATAGCACAGTAACATCAGAGTACAGATGCGACCACGCAGGTCCATCGAAAAGATGCACAACAAATGAACGGACATGCAACAAGTATGAATGTGCATCAACATATACGCATGTTAGTAGAATGCCAAACGAATATGAAACAACATGCCTCAGCAGGCAATGCAAACATAATGCAGATGCAGCAATGTTAAAATCAAAGGTACTCACAGTGGGTGCGTTATTAATCTTTTAGCAATATTATTTCTCCTCGGAATTTCAACCGGATCAACCAAGTACCCCACTGTGGGTTAAACAACACCACAAGGGACCTGTAAGTCATTTGTAACAACACATTGTGTTAATATCTTGTTTAATTCCATAAAACTTAATTTTTATAAGTTTTTACCATTTTTGATCCCAATTTCGGATCCATGTCCGAATTCGGACCCCACCCGAATTCGGACCCCCAGTTCGGTTCTCATATGAACCCTAATTCGGTCCCAATATAAGCCCTATTTCGGACCACATGCTAGTTCGGACCATATCCGAATTCGGTCTCCAACCGAATTCGGACCCTCATCCGAATTCCAACACAGAAATATTTTCTTTTAGTTTTTATAATTCAACTTTTCAGGACACATCCGAATTCGGGCCATATCCGAATTCGGATTCCTACCGAAGTACAACACTTGTAAATTTTTCTATATTAAATATCCTGAAGTTTGAGCCTCATCCGAATTCGGACCTGATCCGAGTTCATCTCGGATCCGAATTCGGATCCCACTGTGTTCATACTTGTGCAGTTTTGTCAATTTCAGATTAAATTCCATCGTTTTTGGTACTAATTCAATACATGGAATAACTTATACCAACTAAAATACATCTATTTTCAACCCTTTTAACACTAATATTAACACTATTACATATCAAATAAAACCCATTATGCTCATTTTGTTCCATCCGTAGAACACACACACTAAAACACACACAAATCTCTAAAAATCATACTTAGAGGTTGATTCAGAAGTTAAAATTTTATATATAACATCTCAGATACTCGATTTGCATTAATCCATAACAACATTAAACATGCATTAACATCTGAATCCCCAAAATCAAATTTTTCGGTTTATATAAAAACCGAACCAAAAATGCTTAATAATCTGAATTTAAAGGATTTTTACCTCAAATCTTCAATTGCAGTGTTTATAAATCCTTCCAAGCAATCTTAATTCCAATTTTCAGACTTCAAATCCGAGTTTTGATGTTCTTCAATTCGTAGAGAGAGAGAGAGCCGAGAGAGAGAGTTCTAGAGAGAGAGAGTTTGATGAAAATGAAAGACAAAATTGGTCTTTCATCCTTTTTATTCCAAATTTCCAACTTTGGCACCTTTAGTCCCTCAACTTAACCGGTTCCATTAAATACTGATTTTATAAAATAAAAGAATTCTATCTTTTATTTATTATCCTTAAATTTTTAGTAATTATTTTCACTTTATAATTAAAATTTCTAAATTTTCCATAATCTGAAACCAACTTTATAATCAATCCAAATTTCGTACCAACTTTCATGATTCAACTTAAATTACATTAATTTAAACTTAATAAACTTCAATTATAATAATTTAAAATCCGAGGATGTTACAGCATGGGCTCCACCACGCTCAACTTCGTCCTCGAAGTTACTCGGATTCGAACAATTTTGGATACTTCTTCAACATCTCTGCTTTTGTCTCCCACGTATGATTCGCTCCCTTATGATGCTTCCAACGTACAAGCACCATCTCAATTTCTTTACTTCTTAATTTCCTCACTTTCGTATCTAACACACATTCCGGCTCTTCAACATACCGGAGCCTTTCATCAATCTGCAGTTCCGAGTGATCTGCCCAATCTTCGTTTTCGGTTGTGAATGACTTTCTAAGGTTCCCCACATGGAACACCGGGTGTATGCCCGACATTTCTTCAGGTAACTCCAAACGATACGATTGATTTCCTATTTTCTCAGTAATCCTGAATGGTCCGACGAATCTCGGAGCCAACTTTCCTCTCTTTACAAAATGGGTAACACCTCTCATAGGTGAAACCTTCAAATAAACCCAGTCATTTATATCAAAACTGATTGGTTTATGTCTCCTATCGTAATAACTTTTCTGGCGATCTTGGGCCGCCTTCATATTTTGTCTTACCAATTGAATCTTTTCATTTGTTTCTTGCAATAATGCCGGCCCAGCAATCGGCGTTTCACCGGTTTCCCTCCAACATGTAGGAGTCCTACATCTTCTCCCATACAATGCCTCAAACGGCGCTTTCTTGATTGTCGCATGGTAACTGTTGTTATACGAAAATTCTATCAATGGTAAATGGTCATCCCAATTACCACCAAGGTCCAACACACACGACCGCATCATATCTTCAAGTGTCAGGATAGTCCTTTCACTTTGACCATCGGTTTGCGGACGGTAAGCCGTACTCATAGCAATCCTCGTTGCTAACCCTTCTTGTAATGCCGACCAGAAGTTGGAAGTAAATCGGCTGTCTCGATCTGATACTATGGACTTCGGTACTCCATGTCTAGCGACGATCTCATCCATGTAAATGTGAGCCAACTTCTCTAATGAATAGCTTTCCCGGATCGGTATGAAGTGTGCGGACTTAGTTAACCGATCCACTATGACCCAAACTGCATCGTGTTGACGCCTAGTTTTCGGTAACTTCGTGACAAAGTCCATAGTGATATGCTCCCACTTCCATTCCGGGATGGGAAGCGGTTGCAAACTACCGTAAGGCTGCTGGTGTTCGGCTTTCACTAACCGACAAGTTCGGCATCTCTCCACGTATTGTCCGATATCTTTCTTTAATCCGGGCCACCAGAAGTCTGCTTTCAGCTCGTTGTACATCTTTGTGCTCCCGGGATGTACGGAAAACTTAGACTGATGAGCTTCTTCTATTATCACATCTCTCATGTCTCCATACTTTGGCACCCAGATTCTCCCATATATACCTTTCAAACCCGATTCACTTGTTTCCATATCCTTAATCTGTGCTCTTATACCCTCAGCACCAACATTTTCGTCTTTCAAGGCTTCCTCTTGAGCGGCCTTGACATCATCAATAATAGTGGATGTTAACATAGTAGATGTCAACATGTAACAGCAATCCTTGGCATATGCTTTGCGACTCAAAGCATCGGCTACCACGTTAGCCTTTCCAGGATGGTAAAGGATTTCACAGTCATAATCCTTTATTAGCTCCATCGAACGTCTCTGTCTCATGTTAAGTTCTTTCTGGCTGAAAATGTATTTCAGGCTCTTATGATCCGTGTATAACTGACACTTAGTCCCATATAGATAGTGCCTCCACAATTTTAACGCAAACGTAACTGCAGTCAACTCCAAGTCATGAGTTGAATAATTCTTCTCGTGTTGCTTTAACTGTCTCGAAGCATAAGCAATAACCTTCCCTCGCTGCATCAGTACAGCGCCTAACCCCAGTCTTGAAGCATCAGTGTAAACTACAAAATCCTCATTGCCCTCCGGTAGAGCAAGTATCGGTGCTTCGCTAAGCGTTTTCTTCAAGATCTCAAATGCTTCTTGCTGCACGGTTTCCCAGACAAAAGGTGCATTCTTCTTTGTTAACATAGTTAAAGGGACTGCAATCTTTGAAAAATCCTTAATAAACCTCCGATAATAGCCCGCCAGCCCCAGAAAACTTCTGACTTCAGTAGCTGAACGAGGCGACTCCCAATTTCTCACCGCTTCTACTTTAGCTGGATCTACAGAAATTCCGGCCCCCGATATCACATGCCCTAAAAACTGAATTTGTTGTAGCCAAAACTCACATTTTGAGAACTTGGCATACAACTTCTCTTTTCTTAGCAGTTCCAGCAATTCCCTTAAATGATCAGCATGTTCGGCCTCAGACTTTGAATACACCAGAATATCGTCGATGAACACAATCACCGACTTATCTAACATCGGTCTACAAACTCGGTTCATTAAATCCATAAAAACAGCCGGGGCATTGGTCAACCCAAAAGGCATGACCAGAAACTCGTAATGCCCGTAACGTGTCCTAAAAGCTGTCTTAGGCACATCTTCCTCTCGAATCTTCAATTGATGATATCCCGATCTCAAATCAATCTTAGAAAATACACTCGCCCCATGTAATTGGTCGAACAAATCGTCTATCCTCGGCAGCGGATACTTGTTCTTAACAGTCAGTTTATTCAATTCCCGGTAATCAATGCACATTCGCATTGTACCATCCTTCTTTTTCACAAACAAAACAGGGGCTCCCCACGGCGATGAACTTGGTCGTATAAAGCCCTTGTCCAACAACTCCTGGAGTTGTGTCATCATCTCTTTCATCTCGGTTGGGGCAAGGCGATAAGGAGAACGAGCTACCGGTGCAGCTCCAGGGATCAGATCAATTCTAAATTCCACTTGTCTCTCAGGCGGCACGCCAGACAAGTCTTCCGGAAACACATCCGGGAATTGTGAAACAACAGGCACATCGGCCAACGTCTTCTTCTCAGCCTTGGCATCTATAGCATATGCCAGGTAGGCGTCACATCCCTTTGCAACAAGCTTTCGAGCTTTTGCAACAGTCAACAAACACAGATCCCCACTTCTCCTATCCCCATAAATACAGATCTCACGCCCCTCTGGAGTAGTTATCTTTATCATTCGCTTCTTACATACTATGTGGGCTTCATTCTCTATCGACCAATCCATCCCGATTATCACATCAAATTCACTGAAGTCGATCGGAATCAAGTCCAAATTGAAGACTACATCTTCAATCACTAAAGTGCAATTACGGTATACATGATCTACTTTGACTAAGGTGTTGCTAGCAGTTTCAATATCTAGTACAGCAGATAGCTTAGACAAAGGTATGGAAAGTTGTTGTGCAAACATAGTAGATACAAACGAGCGATTGGCACCCGAATCGAAAAGAACTCGTGCAGGTAAAGAGTTTACAATAAACATACCCGTGACCACCTCCGGGTTTTCCCTAGCCTCCTCTGCAGTAATCTGAAATGCACGAGCCGGTGCCCTTTGTGACTGACCCCGACCCCGGTTAACTGAACCACCGCTTGAACCTCCTGAAGATCGTGTTGATGTTGGAGCACCAACTGCTGGAGCATTCTTTCGACAATTCCGACTATAGTGCCCCCATACTCCACACTTATGGCAAGCATCAGATCTCCGTGGGCATTCATTTTGAAAGTGGCCCAACTCTCCGCAGCAAAAACACGCACGCCCGTTGGTGCACTTGCCGAAGTGTTCCAGATGACACTTGTTACAATACTGTGGCTCGGTGTTGATAGAGTATGCACGAGCACGACCGGAAGAACTAGACTGTCGACGGTAAGATTGTTGTGGCGAGTACTGAGATGATCGTGAAGAACCAGAATAACCCCCTTCGCGTTGGCGTTTCGGTGGTGAAGGTTGAGTTGGATTAGCTGAAGCAGCAGCGGACCCCATCACGTATCCCGACATACCCAATATCTGTTCCACATTCCTGGCGGCCTCCAGTTTACCAGCAAACGTGGGGTAGCGTACATTACTCATCACCCTTCGAATCTCCAAATCAAGACCAGCCTCAAACCTGGTCACTTTCCTCTCCTCGGTATCCACTTGATGAGGCGCGAACAAACTCAGCCTCGTGAACTCTACATCGTACTGGGACACAGACTTAGTCCCCTGAATTAGCGTCATAAACTTTGCTTCAAGTCTTCGGCGCTCATCGGCCGGGCAGTACTGCTGAGTGAAAACTTCAGTGAACTCAGCCCATTTCATTACAGCAACCTTCTCCATTGTTAGTGCATTCACCATCGAGTTCCACCACATTATTGCGTCTTTGGTGAACATGGCAGTAGCGAATCGGACCATATCCTTCTCAGCACAATCGCTGATTCGGAAAGTCCTTTCTGTAGCTGTTATCCACTCCAGTGCAGTAACAGCATCACCCAATCCAGTAAATTCAACTGCTCCATTTCCCTTAAAGTCCTTGAAACGACAACCCCTGGGCTTATTTGATGACCCAGTGTTGTCACCTTGCTCGTCATCGTTTCCCTCTCTTTCCTTATTCTTTCTCTTATCTTCTCTTCGTTTAGCTTCGGCCTCATCTCGAGCCCGAAACTGGTCTTGAATCATCCGATTTTGCTCAGCCATCATGGCTAGCATCATTTCTCTCGTCTCTTCTGGTGTCATTCCTCCTCCAGACATGTTCTGAAATATGAAACATATAACTTATTTAGTAACATGTCATTTATTTATAGACACCACCCAATTGTCCCGTATGATAGTCAATATTCTTATGATTACTAGATCGTAACCTATCTTAGTTCAGATCATTACTTAGTATCACTACATGTCAACACTTAATGTTTGAGACCAAGACCTCACGGACACTTGAATCTCAAACTACTGCTCTGATACCATACGCTGTGACACCCTTGCCACATTAAACACCAATTACATTTCACCCAGGATTAATCACCAACAAACAGATAACATAATGATCTGATAACTTAATTAAAGTGCGGAAGCAAAATACATAAATAAAAGTATTACAACTGAGTTTAACACCCTACGGTGCTACAAAGGTTACACGTCTAAGTCTACCAACACAATTTATTACATTATCCCAAATTCATTACAACAGAATTTTCATAAACCAAATACCAAAGTAAACAGTAGAAATCTTCAAATACTTCAATAGATTTCCTAGCTAGATGGTCCAGCTGTAGACTTCCCTTTTCCTGTAAAAATTCAACAACTAAAGGGGTAAGCTAAAGCTTAGTGAATACCATATGATTTTACACATTCTACAAATCATTATGATGCCACCCAGGGTAACCGCGGTAACACATACCGTATACCCCACACGTACTCCAAGTACGCAAACCCGAGCCGCAGCTCCTTCGAGCTGACACTCGGCATAAGAATAACCAACCATCTGAGGCAGACATTACATCGGGGATGACCTACTGTCTATCCTGACCACAGAGGTGTCAAACTCTTGGTCATATAGCACAGTAACATCAGAGTACAGATGCGACCACGCAGGTCCATCGAAAAGATGCACAACAAATGAACGGACATGCAACAAGTATGAATGTGCATCAACATATACGCATGTTAGTAGAATGCCAAACGAATATGAAACAACATGCCTCAGTAGGCAATGCAAACATAATGCAGATGCAGCAATGTTAAAATCAAAGGTACTCACAGTGGGTGCGTTATTAATCTTTTAGCAATATTATTTCTCCTCGGAATTTCAACCGGATCCACCAAGTACCCCACTGTGGGTTAAACAACACCACAAGGGACCTGTAAGTCATTTGTAACAACACATTGTGTTAATATCTTGTTTAATTCCATAAAACTTAATTTTTATAAGTTTTTACCATTTTTGATCCCAATTTCGGATCCATGTCCGAATTCGGACCCCACCCGAATTCGGACCCCCAGTTCGGTTCTCATATGAACCCTAATTCGGTCCCAATATAAGCCCTATTTCGGACCACATGCTAGTTCGGACCATATCCGAATTCGGTCTCCAACCGAATTCGGACCCTCATCCGAATTCCAACACAGAAATATTTTCTTTTAGTTTTTATAATTCAACTTTTCAGGACACATCCGAATTCGGGCCATATCCGAATTCGGATTCCTACCGAAGTACAACACTTGTAAATTTTTCTATATTAAATATCCTGAAGTTTGAGCCTCATCCGAATTCGGACCTGATCCGAGTTCATCTCGGATCCGAATTCGGATCCCACTGTGTTCATACTTGTGCAGTTTTGTCAATTTCAGATTAAATTCCATCGTTTTTGGTACTAATTCAATACATGGAATAACTTATACCAACTAAAATACATCTATTTTCAACCCTTTTAACACTAATATTAACACTATTACATATCAAATAAAATCCATTATGCTCATTTTGTTCCATCCGTAGAACACACACACTAAAACACACACAAATCTCTAAAAATCATACTTAGAGGTTGATTCAGAAGTTAAAATTTTATATATAACATCTCAGATACTCGATTTGCATTAATCCATACATTAAACATGCATTAATATATGAATCCCCAAAATCAAATTTTCAGTTTATATAAAAACCAAACCAAAAATGCTTAATAATCTGAATTTAAAGGATTTTTACCTCAAATCTTCAATTGCAGTGTTTATAAATCCTTCCAAGCAATCTTAATTCCAATTTTCAGACTTCAAATCCGAGTTTTGATGTTCTTCAATTCGTAGAGAGAGAGAGAGCCGAGAGAGAGAGTTCTAGAGAGAGAGAGTTTGATGAAAATGAAAGACAAAATTGGTCTTTCATCCTTTTTATTCCAAATTTCCAACTTTGGCACCTTTAGTCCCTCAACTTAACCGGTTCCATTAAATACTGATTTTATAAAATAAAAGAATTCTATCTTTTATTTATTATCCTTAAATTTTTAGTAATTATTTTCACTTAATAATTAAAATTTCTAAATTTTCCATAATCTGAAACCAACTTTATAATCAATCCAAAATTCGTACCAACTTTCATGATTCAACTTAAATTACATTAATTTAAACTTAATAAACTTCAATTATAATAATTTAAAATCCGAGGATGTTACACTTATCCTTAATTTCGATGTCGAATTCTTGTAGAAGAAGAATCCAATGGATAAGACGAGGTTTGGCGTCTTGTTTAGAAAACAAGAACCGAAGAGCCGAATGATCGGTGTAAACAACAATTTTGGACAAAACGAGATAAGATCGAAATTTATCAAACGCAAAGACAACGGCGAGAAGTTCCTTCTCGGTAGTAGTATAATTCTCTTGAGCTTCCGTTAGCATCTTACTTGCGTAATAAATCAGTTGGAAATGATTATTGACTCGTTGGCCCAAAACGACCCCTACGACGAAATCACTGACATCACACATAAGCTCGAACGGTTGGGACCAATCGGGAGCTATCATGATAGGAGCGTGTGTGAGCTTATCCTTGAGGAGTTTGAAAGAATCTTGGCATTATTGGGAAAAGACAAACGGGGTGTCTTTTTCGAGAAGTTGGGTCATCGGGCGTGTGATCTTTGATAAACCGACAGTAAAAGCCCGCATGACCGAGAAAACTTCTAATGCCTTTCACATTTGTGGGAGGAGGAAGCTTCGAGATAGTGTCAATTTTGGCTCTATCAACCTCAATTCCCGCACTTGAGATCTTATGTCCCATGACAATACCCTCTTGTACCATAAAATGGCACTTCTCCCAGTTCAAAACGAGGTTTGTTTCCTCACAACGAGCTAGCATGCGATCAAGATTTGCTAGGCATGAATCGAATGAATCTCCATAGACCGAAAAATCATCCATGAAAACTTCCATAAAGCTCTCAATCATATCATGAAAAATTGCCATCATGCACCTTTGGAATGTGGCGGGTGCGGTGCGTTGCACAACCCGAAAGGCATCCGGCGATAAGCATAAGTTCCATATGGGCAAGTGAAATTGTTTTCTCTTGGTCATCGGGATTGATGGGGATTTGAAAATATCCTGAAAATCCATCAAGAAAACAATAGAATTGATTTCTGGCCAATCGTTCTAACATTTGATCCACGAACGGCAAAGGAAAGTGATCCTTACGGATAGCATCATTTAGTTTGCGATAATCGATGCAAACACGCCATCCCGTCACCGTTCTTGTCGGTATGATCACATTGTTTTCATTTAGAATGATAGTCATGCCTCCTTTTATGGGCACGACTTGTACCGGACTCACCCACAGGCTATCCGAGATCGGATATATGAACCCGGAATCAAGAAGCTTAATTACCTCTTTCTTTACCACCTCCATCATATTAGGGTTCAAATGACGTTGTCTTTGGACAATGGGCTTGTAGTCCTCCTCCATCAAAATTTTATGCGTGCAAAACGAAGGACTAATACCCTTGATGTCGGTAATTTTCCATGCAATAGCCCCTTTATGGGCTCGAAGAATGTTGAGGAGTCTAATTTTTTGGTCTCCCGAAAGACTCGATGAAATTATAACCGGCAACTTAGACTCCTCAAGGAGGAATGCATACTCGAGATGGCTTGGGAGCTCTTGAGCTCAAGAGTTGGTGGGTCTTCAAGAGATGACTTAACCCGACAAGAATTATGATCGTGAGAAACGGAATCAACATCCAAAGTAAGTAGGGGTGGATCAATGGTCGACAATGGTGTCGAATCTTCCAAAAAATTTTCAAAATCAGCGACCTTTTTCCCCTCATCTATTGAGTAGATTTCTTTGGAGTTGTATGACAAAAGAGATGAAAAATCAAAATCAAAAGCTTCTTCGAATGAGTGCACGTCGTAACAAGTGTCATCCGTAAATGATGCATGTTGCATGGCCTTATCAATTGAAAAAGTGACCGACTGATTACTGACTTTCAACGTAATCTTTTTATCAAACACATCAATTAGAGCTCGTGAAGTGGCCAAAAATGGCCTCCCTAAGATAAGGAGTACACGACTATCTTCCTCCATGTCTAGGATTACAAAATCCGCAGGGAACACAAATTTATCAACTTTTACAAGCACATTTTCAACTACTCCCCTTGGATACTTTATTGACCGATCGACCAATTGAATGCCCATTTTAGTCGGTTGTGGATCTCCTAAATGCAATTTTTCATATAAAGAGTGGGTATCAAATTTATGCTAGCCCAGAGATTCGTAAGTGCATTTGTGATAACTAAACTACCGATGTGGCAAGGAATAGTAAAACTCCCTGGATCCGTTAGCTTCTGAGGTAGTTTGTTTTGTAGCACCGCCGAGTATTCCTCGTTCGTTACCACAGCCGAGATTCCTTTGAGCTTCCTCTTGTTGATGATGATATCCTTGAGAAACCTAGCATAAGTAGGCATTTGTGAGATAACATCAATAAATGGTAATTTAATATGAAATTGTTTAAATAGCTCAAGGAATTTGTGAAACTGGGCATCATCCTTTTCCCTTTTTAACCGACTCGGGAAAGGTGCCTTTGGCTTGGCGATCGGGACTTCTTTTGTGGTAGGAGGTGGGACTTGCACGGTACTTGGTGGGCTTGAAGTTTGTGCCTCGTCCTTTGTTGCCTCCTTTTCCGGTTCAACCAACATATCATCAACAACAACATCATTTGAAACCGAATTAGAAACGGGTTCAAGAATTTTACCACTCCTCAAATTGATTACTTTAACGTGCTCTTTCGGATTGACTTCCGTGTTGGACGGTAATGTACCCTTCCCCTTTTCCTTATCAAGAAGTAGTTGAGTGAGTTGCCCAATTTGCTTTTCGAGGTTTTGAATGGAAGCTTGTTGTCCCCTCACTATATCTTCAAGGGTGGGCTTCGTTTCGGTTGATGGAGCGGTGGTATTTTTAGCTTGGTGCGGTTGTTGCAATGTATTGGTTGGTTGATTTGGTTGTCGGGATCGGTATTGGGCGGTGTTTGGATGACGAGGTTGGTATGAATTGTTTCCTTGGTTTAGGTTGGAAGAACTAGCACCCTCAAATCCCGGTGGTACCGCCGGAGGTTGATTATTTGGTTGACGCCATTGGAAATTTGGATGATTCCAATTGTCAACATTGAGATTGTAGTATTGTTGAGGTGGTGGTTGAAAAGCTAGTTTCCCCCTTTGGTTATCAAATCTATCTCCGTAAGAATACAACACATCTTCTTCCAATGTTTCCTCCGCGTCGTCATTCCCACGATCTCTTGCCGTGTGTGGTCCTCCCTAAAGTTGACACACTTCTTGCATAGACTTGATGATGGAATGTCTATTAAGAAGTGTCATCCTTTTGTTGCACTCGTTCGCGGTATGAGGACCGTCACACAATTGGCACACATGATTTTCTAATCTCGGGTTTTGAAGTTGGACTATTTGTTTACCCATTTTAGCAACCTCCTCCTTGAGCGAACTCATGTCATCTCCTTGCTTCAAAGCACCACATACGACTCTATGCTTCGAGGAGTGCCACTCATGAGTGTTAGTGGTCGCGGTCTCTATTGCTTTGTAAGCCTCGGTTGGCTTCTTGTTCATCACACATCCACCGGCATTCAAATCTAAAATTTGCCTTGTTGAAATCAAAAGCCCTGTGTAGAATGTGTAAACTTGGTTGTACGTGTCCAACCCGTGATGAGGACACTTTCTCAAAAGTCCCTTGTACCTTTCCCACGCTTCATACAATGACTCCTCGCTTTCCTGCAAAAAATTACTAATGTCATTTTTTAAACGAGTAGTGTTGGAGGGAGGGAAATACCGAATTAGGAACCGGTCTACAAGTTCCTCCCAAGTTGTAATTGATTGTGGCGCTAGTGACTCAAACCACGTTTCTGCGGCTCCGTTCAACGTATATGGGAACAAACGAAGGTACAAGGATTCTTCGGGCATCTCCCGAATCTAAATCATATCGCAAACGTCCAAGAACCGAGTTAGATGTGCGTTCGGATCATCGGAGTCAAGTCCATCGAAGGGGCACATTTGATTCAAGTATTGGAGATAATTTGTTTTGATCTCGTAATGTGCCGCTTGAATACAATATCGATTAATCATATGAACAATAATCATCTAGCTATATGGATCTCTCGCTATAACACAATAATCCCATAACTCACGACGTGAACACGAAAACCTCTTTTAAATGTTCAAAACTTGAGTTATGTAAATCCGAATGTTCATAACAAGTTTACGACTTTTGAAGGATGATTCGGTTAATACCAAACACATAAATATCATGCTATATTCTCATAAAAACATAAATCCCCTCTTACTATTATTAAAATACCGATTAAACCTACTCTTTCACCATCTATAGTAGAAAGATTCAACTTCACCAAAGTGTTTGGTTTATCAAAAACAAATACCAACTATTTCGAACTCTCATTATGGAAATAATGAAGCATTCATAGCAAGTTTAACAAGTCTAAACATAACAACAAGAATTTCATTCAAAATACGCAAACTTCGATATATTATCCGATTACATACAAATATAAATCATCCAATGTCTAGGGTTTGCTACCCAAATGAATACATAGCAAAACTACTCCATGTTAATGGAGTAAAACATCATCATATAATAAGCAAGTATTTCAAACATTAAGATAAACTTAAGTATACGAAAAACTCCGCTAATAACATATGTTGATGAAGATGCAATCCTTTGAAACAAAACTCCAAGTCAATATTCTTCCTTTGCCTTCCTTCTTCCTCAAGAAATCAGAGAAATGTGTATGAAATTTTTGATAAAAATTCGTCTCCCTAATAAATGAGCAGAATCTTCCTTTTATAGGCTGGGGAGAACTCGCCGAGTATAGGGAAAGAACTCGTCGAGTTCATGTGCTGGCAGCTTCTGATTTGATCTCCAGGAGGGGGAACTCGCCGAGTATAGGGAGGGAACTCCTCGAGTTCATGCGTTGTCGACTCCTTATTTGATCTGGCATTTATCAGGGATATTCAGAAATTATGTACTTTTTAGGTGTATTCGCCGAGTACATATATGAACTCGCTAAGTTCATATTGGAAAATTGGTTCTGGAATTGGGTGAACACGCCGAGTAGACTAGGGGAACTCGCCGAGTTCTGAGCAGATCAGACATTCTGTTTTGATTTGAACTCGCCGAGTAGGGTGTGGAACTCGCCGAGTTCTTCTTGTTTCAGCTCCTTTCACTCCAATTTATTCGACCAACACCTGAAATGTCAACATAAACCTATAAGATCGAGTTTGAGACGAAAATCAACAAAAAAGCTATGTAAAACACGGGATATCGTCCGATAAAACATGTACAAATTGGACGATTTCAACAATCAAGGAAAAAAAAAAGAAATGCCTTAGAGATGTCCAAAAGAGGTGATGCCTTAATGGCCAGTGTGACACAACCTGCTGGTTAGGTGTGTGATTTGTTCACACAAGCTGATCAACAAGCCGACGATGAAATGGAAGATTTGTCTGAGGAAGAAGACTGTGAAGATCATATTGAATTTGATGAGCAAATGATTGCTATGCTTGACAGAAAATTTAATAAGAAGAGGTTTGGTGGAAAGATGCTGCAAAAGAACTCAGGTGCCATAAAAAAGAAAGCATTTGACAAAACTAAGGCTGAGTGCTTTATATGTGGCAAAACAGGCCATATAGCTGCTGAATGTGTGTCTAAAGCATTTGGCTCCTCATCCAAACCATACAAGAAATATAAAGACGATGGCTACAGGGTTAAGTACCTAATTGTCATTGCTAAGCTGAGAAAGTTGGAAGACTCAGTGGCTTCCAACAAGCAGAAGGGACTCATGGCTGAGACTTGTGACTGGGAAGAGTCTGATTCATCATCTATGCTTGTCGGAAAATTTAATAAAAAGAGTTTTGGTGGAAAGATGCTGCAAAAGAAGTCAGGTGCCATAAAAAAGAAAGCATTTGACAAAACTAAGGCTGAGTGCTTTAAATGTGGCAAAACAGGCCATATAGCTGCTGACTGTGTGTCTAAAGCTGTTGGCTCCTCATCCAAACCATATAAGACAAATAAAGACGGTGGCTACAGGGTTAAGTACCTAATGGCCATTGCTAAGCTGAGAAACTTGGAAGACTCAGTGGCTTCCAACAAGCAGAAGGGACTCATGGCTGAGACTTGTGACTGGGAGGAGTCTGATTCATCATCTGATGAAGAGGACAACAATTGTCTGATGGCGAACACTGATGTCCCCTCAACAAGCAACTTCAAAATGGACTTGGCTGAAGCTGAAGCTCTTAGCAGCTTGGAGAACTGGAACCCAACTATGATGTATAAGGTACAAAATTTTGTGGATTACAGTTCTGATGAAAAAGTGAAAATGTTTGAATATTTACTTGTTGATTTGAAAGTTGCTATTGAGAAGCATGATGCTTTGATGTCTGAGATCTCTAAGTTAAAAACAGATCTTGAAACAAAATCTAAAGAACTGGACAACTTTCATAAGTTGAAAACTGAACTTGATGAAGTAAAACACATCAACACCATTTTATTAGAAGAAAAGAGAAAGGCAGATTCAAAGCATGCAAAGCTTCAAAAGATTGTTGACTCTTGGTGCCAATCAGCACAAAATGTCAACCACTGTATCTGTCAGCAAATCCCTGCTGAAATCCAAGCCTATCTTGGAGGGGATCTTGATACAGCTGTTTCAATTGTTGAGATAAATAATCTGGAAAAAGACTTATCCACTCTTGGTGAGCTTCCAAGTACTTTTATTCAATGAGTAAATGGAAAGCTGGTCTCAACAAACAGATTTGTCAAGCCTCAAAACATTGACAGTTTGTCTGAAAAAGTTTTAAAGACTGATGATGGAATGTGTTCTCCATCAAATCAGCTTGCTAAGTGCATAGCTGGTTCACACAAACAAAATAAGGGAAAACAAGTTCAAACTGCAGCTTTGGACACTAAACCTGTCAACAAGTCACGTTCTAGATCTAAAGCTGATGGGAAGAAACCTGTAAACCCTTTTGACGCTGTACATTTTGAGAAAAAGTTTTCAAAAGGGAAGCAACCTGGTTTCAACAGGGGTAAGTCTCATGTTGAAAGTAAATCTGCTGTGATTTCAAATAAGTTTTTAAATCATAGTGGAAAACTGGTTATAAACGAAGTAAAATCTTTTAAAACCAGAAGCATTGATTATGTTGATATGTAACATTCATCAAATCTCAGTAAAGGAAAGGGCAAAGCCATTGCTCAACCTGAGAAAGCTGGGAATAAGTTTTCCAAACCTGTGGTAGGGCAAAAGCCAATTAAACTTCCTATATTTGATCTCTGCCCTTCTAAAAAGAGGAAAGAGGACACAGGTAAAGCTGTTGCTATTGTGCTTTCCACTCAAATTGTTGGTTCTTCTAAAACAGTAATAAGTTTGTCAAACCTGCTGAGAAGTCCAACAAAGATATTCTAGAATGTGTTTCCGGGAGTACTTCTTCTAAAAAGTCTAAAAAGAGAAAATTCTACAAATGTAGGAAGAAGACTCATATGGCCAAACACTGTCCCGAAATTGAGGACATAAGGCCTGTTGACACTGCCAGTTCCAAAATTGCAAAAACCAGCAGTGTTGGAAGTAATATGGTCATTGAGGAGAGTATCCAAGCTGATACAATCCAAATTGGAAATATTAGTGTAGATCTAAGTGGTCCATCAACAAATGTTGATGAAGAAGGAGAACTCATCCTTATGATGAGTCTTCCTAAAAACTAATATTTTTCCATGACACTCTGCAGGTTAAACAACCAAGCCAGGTTTGGTACTTGGACAGTGGCTGCTCAGGCCACATGATAGGTTGCAAAGATTTTCTGAGTGATCTCAGGCTTGAAAAAGGGCCAAAGGTCACCATTGGTGACAATGTTCAGGGATCCATAGAAGAATATGGAACCCTTCAAGATGGTGCTGCAATATTCAAAAGAGTAGAATTGATCATGGTACTGAATTCAGAAACAGTTTTTCTTGAGGACTTTTGTGAAGAAAGAGGGATCTCACAAAACTTTTCAGCTGTAAGAACTCCACAACAAAATGGAGTTGCTGAAAGGAGGAATAGAACCATCATTGAAGCTGCTAGAACCATGTTGTGTGCATCAGGTTTACCTTCATCATTTTGGGCTAAAGCCGTCAACATTGAATGCTTCACTCAAAACAGATCCTTAGTGGTGAAAAGGTTCAACAAGACTCCTTATGAGTTAGTCAAAGGGAGAAATCCATATATAAGCTATTTCCATGTGTTTTAGCCCCTGCTTCATTCTAAATCAAAGGGATCAGCTGGCAAAGTTTCAACCTAAAGCTGATGAAGGTGTGTTTGTTGGATATTCTGCTGTTTCTAAAGCCTACAAAGTATATAACTACAAAAGAAAGGTGATAGATGAATCTATCAATGTCACCTTTGAGGAGTCTAGGAATGCCTAAACTAAAACTGTTCCTGAATTAGTTTCAGGAGAGTTCAGCTTCGATGATCTTATGCATTCAAATGTTGAGGAAAATGACTCAAAATCTTCCACTTCACCCAGAGTGGAACCTGTTAACCACAATGGTCATGATGATGATTATGTTATTACACCCTGTGTGAATAAGTGTACCGACATAGTTAATGCACCTTGTCCATCACCAATCAATGCTGATTTCCCAGAATCTTCTGCTGATGTGTTCAACAATAATGATTTATTCTCAATGGGTGAACATGCTCAAGACATCAGTGTGTCTGAAAATCTTGAAAGCTGTTCTGCAAGACCTGATGAAAATGAAAATGATATGGGAGAATCCTCATTGAAACATGATACGAAGTGGATCAGTTGTCACCCCAATGATCAAATAATTGGTGACATCAAGAAAGGGTTACAAACAAGATATGACAACTTAGGAAACTTTTATATGTTTTCTAGCTTTGTGTCCCCAATAGAGCTTAAGAAAGTAGATGATGCACTTAAGGATGCCAATTGGATCACTATCATGCAAGAAGAGCTCAATCAGTTTGAAAGAAACAAAGTATGGAAGCTGGTCCCTGTTCCTAAAGGTAAAACTATCATTGACACAAAATGGGTTTTCAGAAACAAAATGGATGAGCAAGGTCATGTCATTAGAATTAACGCAAGACTGGTTGCTCAAGACTATAGGCAACAAGAAGGCATAGACTATGATGAAACATTTGCTCCAGTGGCCAGGTTAGAAGCAATTCGTTTGTTTCTAGCCTATGCTGCCCACAAGAGCATGAAGGTATTTCAAATGGATGTCAATAGTGCATTTTTGAATGGTAAGCTGCAAGAAGAAGTATATGTCAAGCAGCCTCCAGGTTTTGATAGTGAACTACATCCAGGTTATGTCTATAAGTTGGGGAAAGCTTTCTATGGTCTAAAACAAGCCCCTAGAGCCTGGTATGACACTCTTACTAATGAACAGTTATGCAAAAACTTTTCACTGCTCATGAAATCCAAATATGAAATGAGCATGATGGGTGAAATAACTTTCTTTCTAGGATTACAAGTTAAACAAACCTCAAAAATTTTTATTAATCAAAGGAAGTACACTTTAGATCTTCTGAAAGAGTTTAAATTTGATCAAAGTTCTCCCATCAAAACCCCAATGGAAACGAATGTGATATTGGATGCTGATGCCTGTGGCAATGCTGTTTCAGTAACAGCTTATAGAGGCATGATTGGGAGCTTGCTATATTTAACTGCTAGTAGACCAGAAATTATGTTTGCTACCTGTTTATTTTATAGGTTTCAAGCTGACTCTAAGGAATCACATCTAGCTGCTATAAAGAGAATCTTCAGATACCTAAAGGGTACACCATGTTTGGGTCTTTCGTATCCTAAAGACACCAGCCTTGAACTAATTAGCTATTCAAATTCTGATTTTGCAGACTGCAGGCTAGACAGAAAAAGCACAACAAGTGGATGTCAACTCCTTGGTGGTAAGTTGATAAGTTGGTGTAGCAAGAAGTAGAATTCAATTTCTAATTCTACTGCTGAAGCTGAGTACATTGCTGCTGGAAGCTGCTGTGGGCAGATTCTATGGATGCAACATTAGCTTGAGGATTATGACATTGTATATTGGAAAACTCCTATTCTGTGTGATAATACAAGTGCCATAGCTATTTCCAACAATCTAGTTTTTCACTCCAGAACAAAGCATATAGAAGTCAGACATCACTTTATCAGAGATCACATCCAGAAAGGTAATGTGGAGGTAAGTTTTATTTCCACAGAAGAACAACTTGCAGACATTTTCACCAAGCCTCTTGATGAAAACAGGTTTAACTACCTTGTAAGTAAGCTGGGCATGTTAGATAAAAGTGACTAAGTGTCATTGATGCTCTAAAGATCACTTGTTCAAACTTGTCCAGATTTCACAGAACAGCTTGGACAGGACAGGTTTACTTGTCCTGTACTTAGCCAGTTTCTAAAACATGGACAGCTTGGACATATAACAGGCTTAACAAAATAACTTTTAATCTCAAACCTGTTCTGTTGATCAAACTTCCAATCTGCTCACTCTCTTAATCTGTCACACAAGGCAATGTCTTGAAACCAGTTCAGCTATTGAACAGGTTTCACAATGAAACCTGTTCTCATTTAGTTGCACAGGTTACGTGAACAGCTTAAGGAATGATCAGTTTGTGATGAAACCTGATCGTCACAGGTTTGAACAAGAGCTTGGAACATTAGTTTTAATTACCTTTCTTCACATTTAAGTAATTGATTTAACTTAATTACCAATGGATAATGTTTGTTACGTGTGTTAGTAGTTAAAAAAAAATGTCAAGTGGTCTGACAACCGTTCTGACATGGCAAACCGTTCCGTTTTCTGTTAAATAACATTTCAAATCAACCGCCGAAACTTGTCTCTCTCCTACTCACTCACATTCAAATCCTATAAATACCTAAACTACTGTTTCATCTTCTTCTTCTTCCTACTGCTTCCATGACTTCCGGCTAAACCCTAAACAGACTAAGTGTCAAAACACCCTGCATCTCTCCTACTTTCCCAAATGGCTCACCAAAACAATCCCATTTTTCCTGTGTTCGTTGGTAATGATGTAGTAATACATCCATTTGTCAACACCATGCTCACACTCAAATCTACCAACTGCTTGCTAACCTGACCATTCCCAAAAGCTATGTGGGAAAAGGTTATGAACCTATGGTGGATTTCTTTCAAGCCCATCCTCTGAACTACACAATGACTGCCTCTCCTGGTGTCATGTACTAGGAGATGGTTTATGAGTTCTGGTACACATGTTCTTATGACCCATCTACCAAAACTTTCAGAGGAACCATACTCAATGGCACTCAAACCATTGAAATCACTACTGCTCTTCTCAGGGAAGTTCTTCATCTCCCAGTGGCTGACACTTATGACAAACCTCAGCCTGAGAATGAGCAAATGGGCAAACTTCTACGCTTCTGTGGTGTAGCAGAACCTAAGGTGGGTGCTACTTTGTTCAGAAGGGATCTATCTCCTACTTACAGCTACCTCTTCGCCTCAGTGGTGATGAGCCTGAGCAGCAAAGTTGGTTCTTTTGACCAGCTTAGGAGAGATGAGATTCCCATAGTCCTACAGTTTGTGGATGGGACTACCCTGAACATGGCAAGGTGGATTTTCTTGAATCTAAGGAATCTGGTGGAGCAACAACAACGACCAACAGCTGTCAGATATCCAAGGTTCCTAAGCCTCATCTTCAAACACATTTGTGGTGAGCATTCGTACAACTCTCAACCTTTACTAACTTCTGTTGCATTCCCTGTTATTAGGAATAGAGTGTTTTATACCCCAGTTCTTGGAAATGAACCTCCTCTGTCAACACCTATGAGGAGGTTACTTGGCTTAGTGGAAGGACCTTCTACTCAAAAGGTGGATCCAGTGACTACTCCCAAGGGAAAGTCCAAATCAAGGCCTAAACTGGTGAAGAGGGCCTTGAAACAAACTGAAGTTGAGCCTGTCCGCAAGAAGGCTAAAACAGCTAAGTCTGCCCCATTAGCCTCAGTGGCTGAGGGGGAACAAACTCCTCACCCTGGTTCATCTGTTGAACTTGAAGCCTTTGTGGCTGGTGCCTCTGTGACACCTTAGACCATGGAACAGGCTGAACTCTGTGTTCCTGACCTAGTCTCACCACCAGTCCAAACAGAACCACTCATCACTTCTCCACAACATCCATCCTCCACTTCATCTCTCAAATCCTATAACAGACGCAAAATACTTAGCCAAAAATACACCCTCCTCTCTAACTAGCCCATCTGACCCTTCCCAACAGGAGTCAGTTGACAAAGAAGCAACCCCTGCTATTTTTAGTTCTCCTATTTTGGGAGAAAGTGCAGCAAATGTGGAGCAGGATTCACTCCAACATGAGTCCACCCTGAGTCAGCCTAGGCCCTCTGGTTCCTCTCAACAGGAACCAGTTGTACAAATGGAGACCACCACATCAATTGTCCAAGCCTCTCAACAGGCTGAAGACATTGAAAGACAGGAGCCCTCTCCACTCCACACTGAGTCCACACAGTCACCACCTCATACTTCTCATACACAGTCTGAGTCTGCACGAGGTGCCCAAGCTGCTGGAAGAGACCATCTAGCAGATCAGCCTCAAACTTCTACTCCTGGCGATGCAGCTGTTCCACACCCAACAGCTGTTGAAGGACCATCAACCCAAGCTGATGAACCTGAGGGAATAGAACATCCATCTAGTGAGGCTGCTCCCCAAGTGCACATTCCATCATCAGCTTTCACCACTGATGATGTTGAAATGCACATCCCATCTCCCAATGAATAGGTGCCTAAAGACCAAGGTACTATTGAGGGAATAACCCCAGGTCTTGATGAAGGTGCTATAATAACAACAGCATCTGAAAGGCCACCAACTCCTACCATTTCACCTCATGATGCAGATACAACCACTGTTGAAGGTCCTCTTGACCCTTCCAAGCTGGGCCATTTAACTTATGCCCAAGCTATGAAATCACTTTCTAGAGTCTCCCTGCCCTCACAGGACTCTGTGTCCACACTGTCTGCTGTTTCCCGACAGTTGTCAGCTCTCGTTGACACTTGCTCAAACACTCTCCCTTCCACTTTGGCCAGCTTGAATACCTTAGTGGTGTCTCGGTCCAATTCTGTGTCCTCAAACTTTGATGATATGCAAGATTCTCTTGAACTGAATCTTGCACAACTTCAAAATTTGGTGTTCACAGCTTCTGACAGGGAAGCTATTGCTCAGCTGTCATCCCTTGCTACTTCTCATTCTGCTTATCTTCAAACCCGTATCACCCAACTTGCAGAGGTTAAGGACAATTTGGCTTTCTTAGTGCATAGCCTTGTTGGTTCCAAGCCTATTGCCAAAACTACTGTTACCCAGCTTGCTAGATCCGTTCCTTCAGGCAGATCTGTTGTTGAGGGCTCTTTGCCATCTACTTCAAAGGGGGAGAAGATATATCCCTTGAAGACTAAGTCTAAGGGGGAGAAGTCTTCATATCCCTCTAAGGAGAAATCAACTTCAATAGGGCAAGCAGCAATTATTTCCCAAACAGGTCCTGTTGTAGGTGTCTACAAAATTTTTGAAACTGCTCAGCCTACTCAGGCTGGATCTCCAAGCCCTGCACCATCTAAGGGCGAGGAATTCATTCGTGAGGACAGGCCAAGCAGAAGGAGACATCTGACTTAGAACAAACAGAAGAGGAGGAGGAAGAGGAGACTGAAGCTGTGATAGCCACAACAACAAAGGGTAAGAGAAAAGCCTCAGTGGACACTGACTATCTCAAGGCTGCTCAACTCAAGTTCGACAAAACACAAGCCAAAGAAATGGGTGTTGCACTGGACACCTATTATGAATTCAAACAAGAGTAGCTTGAGATCTTGGAAAGACAAAAGAAAGAAGAAGCCTCTGCCAAATTTGCAAAGGCCTTTGCATTCAAGGAGGCAAGAAAAGTTAAAATGCCCTACTTGGATGTTCAAAAGAAACTGCTAGAGGCTGCAAAAGAGTCAGTGACTGAGAAAGTGGGAGAGAATGAAAAGAGTGCACATGTCTTGGTGACCAAGTCAAAGCCTGCATCCTCCTCAGCAATAGCCCAAGTACACGTTGACAACTTGGCAAGGAAGAAATTCTTTGATGTGACTAACAGAAGACTTGCAAAGGAAACAACTGTCAAAGATGTCCCCATTTCAAAGAAAGGCAAGCAGTAAAAGATTCTGATAACCAGGCTAGGTGCTGAGGGTCCAAAATTGGAAGCTTATGAATATGCTGATGTTGCTTGCATGGGGTATAGAGAATGGGTTGAATTGGCAGTTACTTTGAGTCAGTCAAAATCTGAAACTGCTAAGACTATCAGGGCATATGTCAAAACGCTGATGGAGAGAGTAAAAAACATGGGCCTGATCTCTGAATAGCGAATTAAGGGTACCTTGTTGGTGGAACCCAAATTAAGCCCAGGAGAAAAAGGAAGGATACAGAGTTTGAGGAACTCCTAATGATGATCGATCAAGGCATTCTAGATATTAAAATCAAAGGAGTAAATCACAGCCTGCCCAGGGGTGTTGAGCCTGAAGAAGACAAGATCATAGAAGAACCTGAGTTTTGGGTATTCTTTGTAGACCCCTTAACAAAGAAAATGTGTTTCCAGAGAGCCTCTGCTCTGCATAAGGTTGATCTCAAGCAGATCATAGCATTTAGACCCTCCAACTCATTCAAGAATCATCAAAATGGAGAGCAGCTATCTGGGAACAGCTTAAAGCCTTCTATGAGAGAGGAGAACTTCAACATTGTGACTTCATGTTTCTCAGACATGAAGTAGAAGAAATTGAAGAGATCATGGAGCATTTTGAACAATTGTTTGAAGAAAGGCCACTACTTGAAGGTCCATCTACTGCTGAGTAGATGAAGAATGGAAGTTGTCTATACGTTGGACAGGCTTGCCATTATTTGCTCTCATCCTCAACAGTCCAATTTGTTGAAACTCTATTTGTACATAAGTTGTACTTTATTACATCAGTTGTAATATGTCTTTTTACATTACTTCTAATTTACGTTAGTACATCAGTAGTACTTATGTAAAAACATGTGTTGTTTGTAATCAATATCAGTGTATACATAAACTGATCTTTTACTTTACTTCAATGTTGCAATTTCCTTTCAGCAAATGTAATGTAAAATTATATAGTGATATTTGATAGAATCAGCTTAGGCTTATTATTGCAAATAGGGGGAGATTGTTAGGCACAAAAAGGCTTCAGTCAAACCTGTTATACATCTTAGGGGGAGATTATTATTCAAACCTGTTTGATGCACTTGAAGGTATAATTTAAGGCTAGTTAATGCCTTATTGAAACCTGAAACGTGATTTGCAATATAAGTCAAAGCTGCTTACTATGTTGCATTTGTTGCCACTAAGGCAGAATTGTCCAAGCTGTTCTGTTCAGTTGAACAGGCTAGACATAAATTGTCTACGCTGCTCTAACCTGTTGAGCAGTTTGGAGAGATTCTAAGTGTTTTGTTCTTTATGAACAGAACTGTTCTTTTTGAACAGGCTAAACTCTTTATGGAATATGTTTCCATGTCCTCATGTATTGTCTTGGAACAAGAGATCAGTTTACAAAGTCGAAGACAAAGTGGAAAAATAGAAGCTGTTAAGACTGCCCACGCTATTCTGTTACATGAAGACAAAGTGGATATTTGAAATGGGTGACATACCATTTCTTATATCAAAATGGCCACAATAGAAGATGAAAGGTTCAAAGTTGACATTCCTCTGTTGGTTAAAGCCTTCTGCAACAGAGACAAAAAGGAAAAGACAAAGATTCTGTAATATAAGGACAAATATTGCTTTGTCAGAACGTGCAGAAAAGTATTCTTGTCTTTTTGGAAAGACATTCCAGTATCTCTATGTCCAATGAGGAAGCTTCACTAGGATTCTCAGTGAGAGTATAAAAGGAAGCTTCAAAGGAATGTGAGATAACTAAGAGTGTGATATTCAGAACGTGCAAAGAAGTGTGTTTTCATGCATGCAAAGTCTGCATGAATAAAACAATAAAGTGTGTCCAAGCTATTCTTATTTAAGATGTTTGTCTGTCTGTCTTGTAATATTAGTGAGTTCATCTTTGTGAGTGTATTCATTGTAACTAGTCTGAGTGAGTCTTAGATTAGTAGTCTCTGTTGTTTCTGTCATCTCAACTTGAACCATTCTGCAGTTCAGGCTTGTTTGTAATTAACACTTGATGATAATATACATACAAACATTGAGAATTTGTGTTGAAAATTTAAATAGTTGTATTCACCCCCCCCCCCCCCCCTACAGCTTAGAACAACATACTAGAAAAACCTTTTGGGACCTACATACATATTGAAAAAAATAAAAAAAAAAGAAAGAAAGGAGTAATAGAAAAACAACAATAATTGAGGTACTTAAGGCCAACTCGTAAAAGATAAGTTCGTGGAAAGCTTCTAGCAAAGTAGTCTCATAATTCAATAAAAATCAAAGGTTGTTCATTCCTAGCTATTTTGTGTTATAGAGACGTTAATGAGGGTACAAACTTTGGCCTTTTTCACATCACTTTTCCGAAAATTTCTCACCTTACCCTTAACCCAATTTTACCCATTTCGAAATCTTCTTGATGTATGTGTCGCTTCAATTCAAATGTTGGAATTTTTGATATTTTGTCAAGCTTATGGTACGTAATTGTGACAAATTGTGCATTTGAGTGTTTTGTTTAAGCCTAAACACCGAGGGTAGAGAGCTTCATTTAGTGAGGTGTTTAAGTCTTGCTTTGGTCTGGATTGATTAGGTTGTTTTATGTAGTTATTTCGGTGCCACTCGAGAATTCAAGGTTTTGTTCCTATTATTTGATGCTTTGAACTTTTTCCAACTATGTCTTTAATGCTTTTAGATCTTTAAAATTTTGGTGAATTGATGATCACGTTAAAAAAGCCATTGAGTTCTTTTCGTAAACATGTTAGTTGGCCGAATTTGCTTCAGGATAAGCAAGATATAAGTGTGGGAATATTTGATATCGCCATAAATATATACATTTTCCGGGAGATATCTGTTATTTTTAGAGTATTTTGTTGGGGTAAAACGTTGAATTTTGTTCCTCCAAGTGTTATTTATGTTAAATTTTATTTGAATGATTTGTTGTGAAGAAAATCAAGATTTTAGGCTGAAAAGGGCAAGGCACGGCGTGCCCTCGAAGGCACACCACGCCTGATTTGGCATGTCAGGGAAGATAATCAGCTGAAAAGTGGAGGGCACGGCGTGCCCTGCCTGACACACGAACATTTCCTGCTTTTTTAGAGCCAATAAGGAGGTGACACACAAGAGGTATTGCGTGCCCTTCTAGATCTATAAATACAATGTTTTCAGCAACATTTATGGATTCATGTTCGTTTCCTTCACACAAAACAATAAATTTACACCACTTGGAAGGCAAGAAAGTCGGTTTGGAGCCATTTTTGAGTGCAACATTGAAGGATTCAACAACACAACGTCGATTATCATCGTTAGGGGAGTTTTAACATTTCTAAATCTATTGGTTATGTTTAGTTTTCCTTTATATATGATGTATATGTTGTGTATCTCCATGTATATGGAGTAGTTGTTTTGTTGTAATCATTTGGGTTTGTTGAACCCTAAACATTGGATGATAGTTATCTATTTGTTGGAATGAAAATATTTATGTTCTTGTTTTAAAAGAATGTTTGTAGTCTTTAGTATAACTCTTGAATGATTTGCCCTGAATATTTGTGTTCCTAGATGTGAATCGGGTTTGCTTATATTTATTTCGAATATAGTGAGTTTATTACTTTGTTAGATCTTTTAAGCTCGTGAGAGTAAAAGAGTGGATTATTTATGTGTTTAGCTATGATTATAAATATGTTTGTATTTTGGTATGAATCTTAATGTTAACGAGTGTTTTGATATGTGAATTGATAAACATATTTCATAACAAAAACACGATTGTGAGTATTCAGTTTGCTTTATTAGTTTGAGGAAATATGTTTGAGTGATCTTTATATTTTCTTAGAGTTAATATTGGGATGATGATTTTAGTTTGAGTGATCTTCTAATTTCATTATCATTACTTGCATGTGATTCTATGTCGAAGTATTCATTAGAGTGATCTTTGTTTACTTAGCGTAAAATAGTGGACTTAAGATTTTAAACCATTGTTGAGTGATCTTAGTGATTTATTTTCTTGAATTCAAACGTTATTCATTTCAAGCATGTTCATTGTTATTCATCCAGATGTTTAGGGGGAAACACTCCCATTTGATTACCCTTATCAAATTGCATTCTTAAAACCTTTTTTTTAAGTGTTTATAATTCGTACTTGAGTGGAATTGCACTCGTGATTTTATACTTTTTACTTGTTCGTTATTTTAAATGCAATCACTTAATGATCATAACTAATTATTATCCGACACCCTAGTATCATCATTACACAAAATTGTCCCTCCGTTCGATACCCGGACTTACTTATACTATATTAGCATGGTGATACTTTCCTAATTGTCGCTAGTTTTAGTATATTTATATCCATTTCAAAATTAAAATAAGGTGTGCTAGTCGCATATTAGCTATTTCCGTACTCACTCACTGGACGTGCTCTTACATGGTATGATACTCTTCCATCTAACTCCATTCATACTTAGGAAGACATGGAGATGCAGTTCCTTTCAGAGTTTTGTCCGCCCTCCCGCACCACTTAGATTACGAGTGAGATTCAAGGATTCAGGCAGAAACCTGAAGAGTCCTTACGTGATGCGTGGGAGCGGTACAAAGAATCTATAATGAAGTGTCCGAATCACAATCTTACGCTTAATCACCGAGTAAAAATCTTCTATGAAGGTGGACATCCGATGTATCACTCTTTGATCGATTCTGCTTATAGTGGATCTGTCTACAAGAAGACACCTGAGGAGGCTGTTGAGATCTTGGATGACTTGGTGATGAGCCAGAATCAGACACCTAGTGAGTATTTCGGACGGGGAGCCACTGATTCTAAGCAAGCCGCTGCCATACCCGCACTCACAGCGAAGATTGAGCAGCTCACGCAGAATAGCCAGCCGCAAGCCATACCAACTCCCGTTCAAGCTGTGTATCCATCATGCGATGCTTGTGGAGGCCCACATTCATGCTATGAGTGCCAGGCTGCTTACTCTTACCCCAATCAGGAGGAGGTCTATTATTCATCTGGCGATCTAGAGGTGGCATGTATAAGTATGCTCACCCGAACCCGAATTATCCAAACTATTCCCAGAATCTGCCACCTCCTGGTTTTATGAATCCAAGACCACATATGTTCTAAAGACCTCAGTTTTCCTCTCACCAGGGGTATAATCAGGGGAAATCTTCTTCCTCTTCTCATTTTCATTTTCAGCAGCACACTCATCCACAGCAATTCTGTGGCAAGTCTGGTAGCCATTATCAGAATCCTCCACATCCTTAGGCTACACATCAGCCACAAGAGAGGTCGAATTTAGAGGAAATGATGTTAAAGTTCATGGCTAACTAGGAAACTATCATGAGGAACCAGCAGGCTACCATAACGAATTTAGAAGTCCAAATTGGACAGATAGCTAAAGAGCATAATGAGCGACAGCCTGGTGGTCTTCCATGTGATACTGTGCCTAATAAAAAGGCTGAAGCTAAGATGATAATCACCCGTAGTGGTAAAGAAACTGTAGGTCCATCACTTCCTCCCCATTCTGCTTCTCCCCCTTTTGATTCTGTTGTTCATGAGGATGATCCGAAGACTATCACGGACAAGGTGAAAATTCCTAGCACACAAAGTACCGCACACTTCCCACCTCTGACGATGCCTAGAGTTATAGTCCTTACAAGCCACCTATTCCATATCCTAGCAGACTACAAACGGAGATCAAGGATAAGCAGCACAACAAAGTTCCTTGGATTATTCAAGCAGTTGCACATCAATATCTCATTCTTTGATGCAATTGCTCAGATGCCAAACTATGCGAAGTTTCTTAAGGATCTGTTATCAAAGGGTAAGAAACTTGCAGATTTGGACACAGTAGAGATGAACGCTGAGTGTTACGCTGTGCTCCAAAATAAGCTTCCGGTCATGCAAGATGATCCTGGAAGTTTTACTATACCATGTCATATTCGTAATCTTCATGTAGCGAACGCCCTTGGTGATCATGGAGCTAGCATCAATCTTATGTCCACATCTTTATATGCTAGACTCGGTCTGGGAGAGCCAAAGCCTACTCGTATGAGTATACAGTTGGCAGACCGATCAGTGAAGTTTCCTAGGGGTATCGCTGAGAACTTGTTTCTTGTTGGGAAATATTCTAAGTATGTCAATCTGTTAGTTGGATTTCTCAGACTGTTAGTAGAATTTTTGTGTAATTACAAAGTTCAAGCTGTTAGTTGAGCAAGTTCGAGCTGCTAGTTCAGAAGTTCGAGCTGCTAGTTCAAAAGTTCAAGCTGCTCAACAGATAAACTTCAAGCTGCTCAATAGTTTAACAAACAGAAAGTGCTGAAATTCAGGAAGAGACTTATATTTGAAGATTCAAGCATATCTACTAATAGAGAATTCAGAGTTTCTCAAGGAAACAAATCAGAAGGCTTTACATATAGATAGAATAGGTTTTTCTATTGTAAGGCTGCACGTACAAGTTTTGATTCAATTGTAATTGCTTTCTGATTAAGTTTCTCAAGCCTCTAGGGTTGTAAAACCCTAAGAACAGTTTGTGTTCTTCGTCTAATCAAACAGATTAGAGGTGATTGTAATAAGTGAGTTGGCAATACAAAAGATTTGATTTTTGATTATAGTTATATGTTATTTGTTCTGAAAGTTTTTCTTAAAATAGTTAAGTGTTACTCCGCAAACTTCTTAATTGGACTTTGATTCAATACAAGGTTATTGGTTTTATACTCTGATTTATTCAAACCAGTTAATCTTAGGTGGTGACTTTTGATCCTAACAAGTGGTATCAGAGCCACATGTTTTTCTTTGTTTTCAAAGTCAGAAGCTTTCTTTTAAAATTTTTATTTTTCAGCAATGGAATTTGATAATAGTAGTAGTGGATCTGGGCAAGGACTCAAAGTACCTATGCTCAAACCCACTGAGTTCGAGATGTGGAAACTCAGGATTCAACAGCACTATCAATTTATTGATTACGCCATATAAGAAGCTGTTGAATATTCTCCGGTAGTTGATCCTGAACTAGATGCTGAGGGCAAGCCCATAAAAACACCTCCAAAGACTGAACTTGAAAGAAAGGATAGAATGAATGAAGTGATAGCTCTTTCTCTCTTACAGATAGCCATTCCTAATGCTTATCAACATCAGTTTAAAAATATCTATATTGCTCATTCTCTTTGGATTGCTTTAGAGAAAAGATTTGCTGGCAATGCTAGCACCCAAAGGAATCAAAAAAATCTTCTAAAACAGCAGTATGAAAACTTTTCTGGTGGCAAGAATGAAAACCTTACGCAAATTTTTGACAGGTTTAATAAACTAATAGGTGAATTGGAGAATGCTAAAGTCAGCTTGGATCAAGATGAAGTAAACAGAAAATTCCTTAGATCACTTGGTGAAGAGTGGACAGTTTATGCTGCCCAATGGAGAACAAAAGATACTCTTGATGAAATAGAGTTGGATGACCTTTACAACAGTCTGAGAGTGTTTGAAACTGAGATTGAAAGTAAAAAGAAATCCTTTTCTTACAATCATAACACTGCTCTGCTATCATCAGCATTAACTGATAAATCAAACTGTTATGATTCCTTTTCAGGTGTTGATGGTAATTCTACTGAAGTTCATTATGAAGCTTTTGTTGCGAACGATGGACTGTTTGCTCTAAATGCTGAAGATTTAGAATAAATCCATCCAGATGATCTAGAAAAGATGGACTTGAAATGGCAGCATGCTATGTTGACTATGAGGGCCAAAAGATTTCTGAAAAGAACTGGCAGAACAAACTTTCAAGCCAGACCAGAAGGCAAACCAGCATTTGATAAATCTAAAGTTGAATGCTTTAAATGCCACAAGCTTGGACACTTTGCTAGAGAATTTAGATCCCAAGGTCAACAGCCACCAAGACCTCAACAAACTAATCAAGCTTCATCATCACAAGCACTTGTTTTTCAAGAAGACAATGTGTTTTACTGGAGTGATCAGACAGAAGAAAAGTTTCAAAATCAAGCTCTCTTATGGCAGAAACATCTAATGTCACTTCCACTGAACTACGATCTGAGGTAAATGCTAAACTCTGTTCTCAAACATGCAAAAATATGGTTAAACAGTACAGAGATCACTGTAGGTCCCAAAAGGTTTCCCAAGTGTATAGTTCTAAGCTTTAGAGGGGGGGTGAATACAACTATTTAAAACTTAACAATCTTTTTCTCAATGTTTGTGTATATTTATTAACAAGTGTTAATTACAAACAAGCTTGAATGCGGAAAGGTTCAAGCTGAGATGACTGATACAATAGTTGTTCAGCTAATCTAAGACACACTCAGACTAGATACAATGACTATGCTCACTTAGATGCACTCACTGTTTTTACAAGACTCAGATGGGCAGCTTACACAAGAACAGCTTAGACACACTCTACTGTTTTATATAAGCAGACTTGCATGCATGGAATAACACACTTCAATGCACATTCTATATTCACACTCTTGATCTCTCATTATCCTTAGAAGCTTCCTTTTTATACTCAAAAGGAGAATCTCAGTGAAGCTTCTTCAGTGGACAAATGAGATAGTGGAGAGTCGTTCCAAAAGGACAAAACACTTTTCTGCACGTTCTGATAAAGATCTTTGTCTTCACATGGTAGAATCTTTGTCTTTTCCTTTTTGTCACTGTTGCATAAGGCTTTACCAAAAGAGGAATGTCAACTTTGCATCTTTGTTCTTTTGCTAATGCCATTTTGATATAAGAAAAGGTCTGTCACCCTTTTCAGATATTCGTTTGTCTTCATGAAACAGAACAGCGTGGGCAGGCTGTGCGGTTCTGTTTTCCACTTTGTCTTCGACTTGTAAACTGATCTTGTAGCAAAAAAAATACATGAGGACTTGGAAACATATTCCAATAAAGTGTTTAACCTGTTCACAAAGAACAGAACATTTGTAATCTGTCCAAGCTGCTCAATAGAATAGAGCAGCGTAGACGGTTTGTGTCCAGCCTGTTCAGCAGACAGAACAGCTTGGACAAACTGCCTTTGTTGCAACGCATGCAACATGGTAAACAGCTTTAGGCTGATATTGCAAATCACTTTTCAGGTTTCAATAAGGCATAAACAGGCCTTAAATTATACCTTCAAGTGCATCAACAGGTTTGATTAAAAATCTCCCCCTCAGATGTAGAGCAGGTTTGACTGAGGCCTTTTTGTGCCTAACAATCTCCCCCTATTTGCAATAATCAGTCTGAGCTGATTTAATCAATAATCACTATGTATTTTTACAGTACATTTGCTGAAATATAAATACAACATCAGGGTAAAGTAAAAGATCAGTTTATATACATACTGATTTTGATTAAAAAAAACAACACATGTTTTTACAAGAGTACAACTAATGTACTAATGTATATTACAACTAATGTAAATAATCAAAGTTACAACATATGTAACAAAGTAAAACTAATGTACAAAAGAGTTCAAAAACTTGGACTGTTGATGTTGGGAGCAGATAATGGGAAGCCTGTCCAACAGATGGACAACTTCCATTCTTCACCTACCCAGATGGTAGGTGGACTTTACTCCAATGGAGGTGGTCCTTCAAACATCTTTTCAAGTTCTTCCCTTGTCTCCTCCAGATCTTGAATCTCAACTCCGAGGATCATAAACTTGGGATCTTGAAGTTCACCTCTCTCATAAAAGCCTCTGAGCTGGTCTCAGATGATTGCTCTCCACCTGCTGGATTGCCTGAAAGAAGTTGCAAGTCTGAAGGCTGCAAGCTGTCTCAGATCCACTTTGTATAGATCGGATGCTCTCTGAAAACACTTCATCGGTGTTAAGGGATCTACAAAAAATTCCCCCAACTCAGGTTCTTCAATAATTTTGTCTTCTTCAAACTCTACTCCATTGGGCAGGCTGTAGTCAACTCCTTTCATCTCGACAGGATAATCACCTTGTTCAATTAAGATGAGGAGTTCCTCCAGCTCAGAATCCTTTCTTGTCCTCCTGGCCTTTATTTTGTGGTATGTCCCAGAGACACCCTCACTTACTTCTTTTGAAATCAGGCCAAGATCTTTCACTTTCTCCATCAGCTTTTTAACATATGCCCTGACAGTCTTAGCCGTTTCAGACTTAGACTGGCTTAGGGCAACTGCCAGCTTAACCCTCCCTGTACCCCATCTGTGCAACATCAGTGTAGTCATACGTTTCCAGTTCTGGGCCTGTTGCACCCATTCTGGTTATTTGCAATTTCCACTGTTTGCCTTTTCTTGATGTGGGGACAGCTTTGACAATTGCTTCCTTGCCAACCTTTTGTTAGCAACATCATGAAACTTTTTTCCTTGCTAGGTTGTCAAAGTGGAACTGGGCTCTTGTAGAGGATGCTTTTGTTTGGTCACAAAGACTAGAGCACCCTTTTCTTGTACACTTTCCTTCTCACCAGCAGCTTCCAGCAGTTTTCTCTATACATCCAAAGAAGGCATTTTGGTTTTGCTTGCCTCTTTGAATGCCAGAGATATGGCAGCTTTGGCAGATTCTTCTTCTTTTCTGAGTATTTCCAGGGCTTTGAGCTGTTCATCTCTGAGCTCATAGTATTTTTCATGGGGAACACCCATTTCTTTGGCCCTGGCTTTGTCAAATTTTAGCTCAGCTGCTTTCTGGTGGTCAGGATCAACCATTGCTTTTTCTTTTCCTTTGGCTGTTGTCGTAGTAACAGCTTCAGGAATGTCTTCTACTTCTTCTTCTTCCTCCAGAATGAGGTGCCTCCTTCTGCTGCTTGGCCTGTCCTCATAAATGAATTCCTCCCCCTTAGACTGTGCAGGGTTTGGAGATTCAGCCTGAGTAGGCTAAGCAGCTTCAGATAGATGAGAAGCACCCTCTGCTGGACCAGTACCTGTTCCAGATGCACCTGCTGTTTGACCAGTAGGAGCTGATGTCTCCTTAGGAGAAGAAGTTTTCTCCCCCTTTGACTTAGTCTTAGAGGCAGACAACTTCTCCCCCTTTAAAGGAGATGGACCAGCACCTTCAACAACTGGTCTGCCTGAAGAAACAAATTCAGCAGGCTTTGAAGCAGTTCTGGCAGCAGGCTTGGAACCAACCAGGCTATGCACTAAGAAAGCCAGGTTATCCTTCACCTCTGCAATTTGGGAAAGACAGGTTTGAAGAGAAGAGGATTGGGAATCAGCAAAAGAGGTCAGCTTTAGAATATTTTCTCTATCAAAAGCCATGAATAGCAGACTTTGCAGCTGTGCAAGATGTAACTCAAGAGAGTCCTGCACATCACCAAGATTTGCTGACACAAAATTTGATAGAGAAACGATGAGAGTGTTTAGGTTGGCCATGGTGGTAGGAAGTGTAGTATTACAATTAGTAAGGAGAGTGGACAGCTGTTCGGAAATGGCTGTCATAGAGGGCACAGAGTCCTGTTGGTGTGAAAGAATTAAGGTGAGGGAAGTGGAGACACTTTACAGCTGTGCAGTGAGTGCAAGCAGCTGAGAGGAGGTGTCAGTTTGAGGAGTGAATGGAAAGGAATTCTTGAACACATCGAAGAATCCCTTTTGCTGTTCAGACACAACATCTGAAATGAGAGACGGTAGAGAAGACATGGAAGTTTCTAAAGAACCAACTTTGTTGTTCAGCAGGGAAAGTTGATCCTTCAAAGGCAGGTCTTTAGGGGATGGAGGTGTATGGGTGGATTTTTTAGAGTGGGTAGATGGAGATGAAGAGGATGAGGCTAGTGTATGGGGATGTGATGTAGAAGGAGAGGGTATTTTAGAAAGAAGCTCCATAGCCTGGGCAAAAGTAATGTTGCCCAGCTTGGAGGGATCAATGGGTCCTTCAAAAGTGGCTGTAGCTGCATCATCAGGAGAGTAGGTAGAGGATGGTAGCCTTTCAGACACTACCTGTTTTGCAGCACCTTCATTAACGCTAGTGGTGGTACCCTCTGCAGTACCTTGATTTAAAGGTACCTCATCATAGGGAGATGGGATTTGCATTTCAACATCAGCAGTGGTGAAACCTGCTGATGGAGTTTGCAATATGGGAGTAGCCTCACCAAAGGGATGTTCTGTTCCCTGAGGTTCATCAGCTTGAGTTGTGGGTCCTTCAGCAGCTGTTTGGTGTAGAACAGCTGCATCATGAGGAGCAGAAGTTTGAGGCTGAGCTGCTGGTTGGTCTAAGCCAGCAGTGTGGGCACCTCGTGCAGACTCAGGGTGTAAAGAAGTATGAGGTCGGGACAGTGTGGACTCAGTATGGAGTGGAGAGAACTCCTGTCTTTCAATATTCATAGCCTGTTGGGAGGCTGGAATAGTTGATGTGGCTGTCTCCACACGTACAACTGGCTCCTGTTGGGAGGAACCAGAGGGTCTAGGCTGACTTGGGGTTGACACAGGGTGGAGTGAAGCAGGCTCCAATTGTGCTGAACCTTTTCTCAAGATAGGAGAGACAGCAGGGTTACCTTCTTTTTCAACTGAACCCTGTTGAGAGGGAACAAAGGGGCTAGTTTGGGCTTTGGTGGTTTTTGGTTTCTTTTTGGCAAGGAATTTTCTTTGGTAGGATTTGAGAGATGAGGTGGATGATTTTGGAGAGATGAGAGGTTCAGATTGGACAGGTTTGGAGACTGGGGCAGAAACAGGTGGGTTGGCCTGTTCCATAGTCTCAGGTGCCACTGAGGCACCCGCCACTGAGGCTTCAGGTCCAACAAATGAACCAGGGTGAGAAGCCTGCTCCCCCTCAGCCACAGAGGCTAAGGGTGCAGACTTAGACTTAGTTGTTTTGGCCTTCTTGTGGACAGGCCCAGCTTTAGTCGTTTCCAGGGTCCTTAAACTTGGCCCTGGCTTTGGATTTGCTTTTGGGAGCAGCTTCTGGATCCACCCTCACAGAAGAGGGTCCTTCCATCAATCCTAAGAACCTCCTCACTGGAGTAGATAGAGAATGCTCATTTGGAAGAACTGGAGTGCATAAAACACTATTTCCTATAACAGGATATGCAGCAGTATGAAGTAAAGGCTGAGAGTTACACAGATGCTCACCACAAACGTGCTTAAAAATTAGGCTCAGAAATCTGGGGTAACAAACAGCAGCTGGACGTGTCTCCTGCTGCACCAGATTCCTCAGATTAATGAAAATCCATCTGGCCATGTTGATAGTAGTCTCATCCACCAACTGTAGGACTATAGGAATCTCATCACGGCTTAGTTGGTCAAATGAACCAACCTTACTGCTGAAGCACATCACCACTGAGGCAGAAAAAAATTGTAAGTAGGGGACAAGTCCTTCCTAAACAGCGTAGCTCCAACTTTTGGTTCTGCTACACCACATAAGTACAGCAGATTCTTCATCTGTTCATCTTCAGACTGTGGCTGATCATATGTTTCAGCCATAGGGAGTCGAAGAGCTTTCTTGATCAGACGAATGTTGATCTCAATGGTCTGAGTTCCATTGAGTATGGTGCCCTTGATGACTTTGGTGTCTGGGTTGTAGACACAGGTTTACCAGAACTCATAGACCATCTCCTGGTACAGGACACCAGGAGTGACAGTCATGGCATAGTTCAACGGATGAACTTTCAAAAACTCCACCATATCTTCGTAGCCTTTCACCACATAGTTTTTGGGGATGGTTATGTTAGCAAGGTAGTTGGTAGGTTTCAATGTCAGCATTGTGGTGACTGATGGATGTTTCCGAACATCAGCACCCACAAACACTGGTAGAAAGGGTTGTTTTGGTGAGCCATTTTGGGAAGTAGTGAAGGTAGCAGAGGCACAAGACACTTAGTCGATTTTTAGGGTTCTTAGGAAGGTATGGAAGTAGTGAGGAAGACGAAGATGAAACAGTAGGGGGTATTTATAGGATTTGAATGTGAGTGGGTATGAGAGAGAAACATTTGGGTGGTTGATTTGAAATGGTCGTTACCGGAAAACGGAACGGTTGTCCATGTCAGACCGTTTGTCAGACCACTTGAGCCCTTTTTATTCACTAACACACGTAAACACACATTATCCGCAGTAATTAAGTTAAATAAAAACTAAATTTAAGTAACTTAATTGTGAAAAAAGGTAGTTAAAACTGATGGTCAAACCTGTGATGTGCAGGGTCATCACAAGTTGTTCACTCTTCAGGCTGTTCCTTCGACATGTTCAGCTATGTAACAACAGGTTGTGTATAATAGCTGATCAGGTTACAAGACAGTGTCTTGTATGACAGATTGAAGGAGTGAGCAGGGTGGATGTTTGAACATCAGATCAGGCTTGACATATAAGCTGTTGTTGTCAAACCTGTTATATGCTCAAGCTGTTCAAGTTTTGTAGAAAACGTCTAAGTATAGAACATGCATAGCCTATTCTGTCCAAGCTATTCTGCGAAACTTGAGCAGTGTGAGACGTATAATGACTTAGAACATTTTGGACACTTAGTCACTTTTGTTTAACATGCCCAGCTTGCTAACTAGATAATTAAATCTGTTTTCATCAAGAGGTTTGGTGAAAATGTCTGCAAGCTGTTCATCAGTGGAAATAAAACTTACCTCCACATTACCTTTCTGAATGTGATCCCAGATGAAATGATGTCTGACTTCTATGTGCTTTGTTCTGGAGTGAAACACTGGATTGTTGGAGATAGCTATGACACCTGTATTGTCACATAGAATAGGAGTTTTCCTATATACAAGTCCATAGTCTTCAAGCTGATGCTGCATCCACTGAATCTGCCCACAGCAGCTTCCAGCAGCAATGTACTCAGCTTCAGCAGTAGAAGTAGAAACTGAATTCTGCTTCTTGCCACACCAACTTATCAACTTACCACCAAGGAGTTGACATCCACCTGTTGTGCTCTCCCTGTCTAGCCTGCAACCCGTAAAATCAGAATCTTAATAACCTGTTAGTTCAAGACTTGAGTCTTTGGGATACCAAAGACCCAAACCTGGTGTACGCTTGAGGTATCTGAAGATTCTTTTAACAACAGCTAGATGTGATTCCTTTGGTTCAGCTTGGAACCTAGCACATAAACTGGTAGCAAACATGATATCAGGTCTACTAGCAGTTAGGTACAGTAAGGTCCCAATCATGCCTCTGTAAGCTATTACTGAAACAGCTTTGCCACAAGCATCTGCATCCAATTTTACAGTGGTTGCCATTGCGGTTTTAATAAGAGAACTTTGATCAAATTTAAACTTTTTCAATAGATCTAAAGTATACTTTCTTTGATGATTGAAAATTCCATTTGAGGTTTGTTTAACCTGTAATCCCAAAAAGAAAGTAAGTTCTCCCATCATACTCATTCCATATTTTGATTTCATGGGTAATAAAAAATTCTTGCATAATTGCTCATTAGTGTAACCAAATATTATGTCATCCACATATATTTGAACAAGCATAATATCAGACTTCACCTTCTTTATGAACAGTGTGGAATCGACTTTACCTCTGGAATACCCATTGCTCATAAGGAAATTAGTAAGAGTGTCATACCAGGCTCTAGGGGCTTGTTTTAGACCATAGAGAGCTTTGTCCAACTTATAGACAAAACATGGATGATGTTTATTTTCAAAACCTGGAGGCTGCTTGACATAAACTTCCTCTTGCAGCTTTCCATTCAAAAATGCACTCTTCACATCCTTTTGAAATACCTTCATGCTCTTATGAGCAGCGTAGGCTAGAAACAAACAAATTGCCTCTAGCCTGGCCACAGGAGCATATTTTTCATCGTAGTCAATGCCTTCCTCCTGACTATAGCCCTGAGCAACAAGTCTTGCCTTATTTCTAATGACATGACCTTGCTCATCTATCTTGTTCCTGTAAACCCTTTTGGTGCCAATTATAGTTTTACCTTTAGGAGCAGGGACCAGCTTCCATACCTTGTTTCTCTCAAACTGATTGAGTTCTTCTTGCATGACAGTGATCCAATTGGCATCTTTAAGTGCTTCATCCACTTTCTTTGGCTCCATGAGAGACACGAAACTAGAGAACGTACAAAAGTTCCCTAAGTTATCCCATCTTGTTTGTACCCCTTTGTTGATGTCACCAATTATTTGATCATTGGGGTGACACCTGATCCACTTAGGATCATTTTTCAATGAGGATTCTCCTGTGTTGTTTGCATCTTCAACAGGTCCTGTTGAACAGCTTTCAAGATTTTCAGACACACTGATGTCTTGAGCCTGTTCACTTGTTGAGCATGACTCTCCATTGTTGAACACATCAGCAGAGGATCTAGGAAAATCCGCATTGATTGGTCAGGACATGAAGTTGTAATTAAGTCAGTACACTTATTCACACAGGGTGTATTAACATAATCATCATCATGCCCATCATGATTAACAGGTTCCACTCTGGGTGTAGTGGAAGCTTTTGAGTCCTCTTCACTGTTTGAATGCATGAGATCATCAAAGTTGATTTCTCCTTAAACTGATTCAGGAACAGCTTTGGTTGAGGAATTCCTGGACTCTTCAAAGGTGACATTGATAGATTCATCTGTCACCTTTCTTTTGTTGTTGTACACTCTGTAGGCTTTGGAGATAGCAGAGTAGCCAACAAACACACCTTCATCAGCTTTTGGTTCAAATTTTTCCAGTTGATCCCTTTGATTCAGAATGAAGCAGGGACATCCAAACACATGGAAGTAGCTAATATTTGGCCTCCTCCCTTTGAGCAGCTCACTGGGAGTTTTTTTGAACCTTTTCACCACTAAGGATCTGTTTTGAGTGAAGCAGGCAGTGTTAACAGCTTCAGCCCAGAATGATGAAGGTGAACTAGATGCACACAACATGGTTCTAGCAGCTTCAATGAGGGTTCTGTTTCTCCTTTCAGCAACTCCATTTTGTTGTGGAGTTCATACTGCTGAAAAGTTTTGTGAGATCCCTTTTTCTTCACAGAAGTCCTCAAGAGTATTGTTTCTGAACTCAGTACCATGATCACTTCTAAGCTGCTTCACTTGAGCAGAGTTCAACATTTCCATCTTTTTGATAAATCCAATGATTTCTCTAGCAGTCTCTCCTTTGTTTCTTTAGAATGATCACCCATGTAAACTTGGAGAACTCATCAACCATTACTAGAGTGTATCTTCTTCCTCCTAGACTTGGGACATTGACTGGTCCAAACAAGTCCATGTGGCTTAAGAAAGAGAGCAGTATCAATAGAAAGATTATGCTTGGATTTAAAAGATGATTTCCTCTGCTTGCCTTTCTCACAAGCTGTGCAGAGTCTATCTTTAACAAAGGTCATAGAAGGCAAACCTGTTACCAACTCTTTCTTACAGAGTTTGTTGATATTCTTGAAGTTCAGGTGTGACAGCCTTTTGTGCCATAACCAGTTTAGATCTGCATTGGTTCTTGTAAGAAAGCAGGTTTCAGTTGTGGGATCAGCAGATTTCATGTCCACAACATATACACCTTTTTTTCGTTGAGCACACAGCACAACTTTGCCTTGGGGATCCAATATGTAACCCAGGTGCTCATCAAAGTTAACCTTGTAGCCAGCATCACACAGTTGACTTATGCTAACAAGGTTTTGTTTTAGCCCAACCACATAGGCTACTCTTTTGAACACTGCAGCACCAGCTTAAAGAGTTCCATATCATCGGTGGATCCCTGTACGTTGTCACCAAAGGTGACTTTTGGCACTTTTTCAGGCATGAGATCATTCAGCAGTTCCTTGCAACCTGTCATGTGCCCTGAGCAGCCACTGTCCAAGTACCAAACCTGGGATGGTTGTTTGTCCTGCAGAATGTCATAGGAAAATATTTGTTTCTTTTAGGGGAACTCACCATTGTGATGAGTTCTCCTACTTCATCAACATTTGTTGATGGGCTAGTAATATCCACACTAATATTTCCTATTTGAATGGTATAAGTTTGAACACCACTTTCATTGACTAAGTTTCTTCCAACACTGCTTGTTTTAGCAACGATGGAACCAGCAGAGTCAACAGGCCTCATGTCCTCAGTTTCAGGACAGTCTTTGGCCATGTGTGTCTTCTTCCCACATTTATAGCATTTTCTCTTTTTAGCCTTTTTGGAAGAAGAGCTTTCAGAACACATTCTGAATTACTTCTGTTGATTTTATCAACAGGTTTAGTAAACTTATTACTGTTTTCAGATGAATCAACAGCTTGAGTGGAAGGCACAATAGCAACAACTTTTCCTGTTTCTTCTTTCCTCTTTGTTGTGAGGACAGATGTCAAAAACAGGATGCTTGATTGGTTTTTGACCTTCCACAGGTTTGGGAAACTTATTCCCAGATTTCTCAGGCTGTGCAATGGCTTTGCCTTTGCACTTATGGAGATGTGATTGATGCTGCCTATCAGCATAGTCACTGTTTCTGGTTTTGAAAGACTTGTTTTCATTTATAACCAGTGTTCCACTATGATTTAAAAACTTATTTGAAACCACAGCAGATTTGCTTTCAACATGAGGCTTACCATTATTGAAAGTAGGCTGCTTACCTTTTGAAAACTTATTTTCAAAATGTTTAGCATCAAAAGGATTAACATGTCTCTTACCATCAGCTTTGGACCCAGATCCTGTTTTGTCAACAGGTTTAGTGTCCACTGCTGCAGCTTAAACATGTTTACCCTACTTTTGCTTGTGTGAATCAGCAGAGCACTTAACAGGCTGATTTAATGGATAACACCTTCCATTGTCAGCTTTTGGAGCTTTTTTACACAAGCTATCAGTATTTTGAGGTCTGACAAACCTGTTTGTTGAGACTAGCTTCTATTTTAACTTTTTGAATGAAAGTACTGGGAAGCTCACCAAGGGTGGGTAAGTAATCTTTCAGATTATTAATCTCAACAATGAAAGCTGCTTTGTCAAGATCCCCTCCAAGATAGGATTGGATTTGTGCAGGGATCTGCTGACTGATGCAATGGCTGTCTTTTTGTGCTGGTTGGCACCAAGAGTCAACTATCTTTTGAAGCTTTGCATGTTTTACATCTGTTTCTCTCTTTTCTTCCAGTATAATAGAGTTGACGTGTTTTAGTTTGTCAAGCTCAATTTCCAACTTATGGAAACTGTCCAGTTTACTATTTTTAATTTCAAGATTGTAAGGTCTACGACTGCAAGATCTATCTAGACGCGGATCCGTGAACGAGTGCGGAATCCTCGTTAACGGTCAGACGGACAACTCTCAACCAACGGAAACACGGAGACTATTAGACGCTGAACGAACGACACACGAACGATCCTACGTACTAATTCTCTCCGAAACGGCACTCACCTAGCTGATAAACTCGAGATCGCCTCTTGCTTAATTCCTCACGAATTCTGCAAAAAGTCCCCTAATGACTCGAGTTTATCCCTAATTATAGACCCTGATTCGAGTCTGATGTGGGCCAAACTCGAATCTGGCCCAAGGCCCATTCGAGTCTGTCCACAAGGACACTCTCGAATCTAGCCCATTCGAATCTAAGGCTAGACTCGAATCTATCACAGATTCGAATCCCAAGCCTTAAACAATTCGAATCTATGGCTACATTCGAATCTATCACAGATTCGAATGCCAAGCCTTGTATTCTAAAATCACCTAAGAACTTGTCTTATCAATAACAAAACTAGACTGCTGTCGTCACACTGAATGTACCAACAGACTCCCCCTTGACGATAGCTTCTAGTTTTTGTTCATTGATCTTGATAGACTATTTGCTTTAGTGACAATGAATGTCGAGATCACCCTTTCTCCTCGTTATCCATGACTGATGATTCTGAATCGCTTCTCTAACTTAGTCCACGTTCCTTTGAACCACAGCGCTTCTAATACCTCTTAGACTAACCTCTCAAATCTGCAGTACGACCCTTTCTTCTGACAGTTTTTGCAAACACCTCAGCACAGAATTGTCTTCCTAGATTATACGGTCCTTCTAAGCTGAATAAGTCACTTCTAACTTCAGAACCTGATTCATCATTTAGAGCAGTCTTCTGCATCTCTAGATCTATCCCATTCTGATCATCATTCATAACACCTTCATCGAGTGAAGCCTTCATAACACTTCGGAAAAAGTTCTAAGTCATCTTCAATTACTCTGACAATGTTCCGGTCAGACCATGTCTTCAGTTACTTCAGTTGTCTCTGAATCCTTGTCTTTCCTATTGTCAGTAGCTACGATCACTGACTCCCCATGAGGATCAGCAGTGAGAGCCAATATTTGAAAGATCTGCCAGCTCACTACTGTCTTGAAAGATCTGCCCGCTCACTATTCGAGCTATCTTCTTTGACTTGTCAGCTCACTGCTCAGGCCATCTTTTTCGAAGGACAGCTTCTCTACGATTTCTCCACTCTCTACTATTTCTCCCCCTGAGATGGATGATCTTTCAACCAGATGCCAATATAGCCTCCAGATTTGCAATCTGCTGCTACTGATCAGTCTCTGTCTGATCCAACTTGGCATGAAGTTCACAAATCGCCTTTGTCAGTTGAAGAATCTGTAATTCTGTGAATAATTCAAGGCTAACACTGTATAGACTTAATCAACACATGAAACAAGTCATTAGATGTTAGTAGGACATTAAAATCATTATTCAACGATAAAGATAAAATGAAACTCTCCTACTTAAAGTTTTTGAAGGTTTATAGCGTAAACCAAACACGAGAACTAAGTTCGAGAGAAACTATCATTACCTTTGTTTAAATAGTCCCAACCTCGTAAGTTTTGAAAGACTTTGAACAATTTTCAACTTTTTCAACACTTAAATGAAAATTTTGAAAATCTTTGAATACAATTCAACTTTTTCAACTTTTTCATGTAATGGAGGTTTACAACCTTTGCAGAACCAATCACACTAAGCAACAGATTTTCACGCAATATTTGTTTATTCAACCAATCATGCATCCTTAGAAACTTTGACCTTTATCCTACTGAAGATAAAAATAAAATAAAATAAAATAAAAATAATTTTAAACTTAAGCTACTCTAACCTACACTAAATAGTATATTTTTGGCGAGAATAGTCAAAGAAAGATTCAATCAGATAGCGATGTCTGATACTAACTTTCAGTACTTAAACTTTCACACTTAGGAATTTTTTATTCCTTTGTTTGTTTGTCGTGACATACCTATTTAGCCGATTGTTGGTATTTTACCCTGTTAAACATTCTACATTTCGGAATATCCCTTGGCCTTTTTATTTATCAGGAAATTATCTTACGTGACGCAGACATAGACATACTTTTATGATCAAGGCACACAGACAAAAATTCTAACTTGTTGGTATTTGCAAACTTTCTTTAAAAGACAAACATCGGACACAGGTCTGTATTTTCATACAACAAAGTGTCTTAGTTTGACTTAAAGTTTATTTTTAAAGTTAGCAGACAGCAGTGACAGGTCTGTACTGACGTACAACAGAGCGACATATCTGCTAACCCGAATATAAACAGAGACAACAGGTCTGTACTTACGTACAACAGAGTTGCATGTTTTCGACTCTCAGTTTTACATGATATTTCTGTTCTTTCCATTTTCAGATGTATTTGATGTTGCCATACATCCCCAGAAAGTTAGCATACCTCATTTAGACTCAATGTTTGTATGTCTTGTACATAAAAATTAAGACCGATTGGTCGTACATCTAAGTTAGTGAGACGCTTGACTTTTTCTAGAATATTTTATTAGCCTTGAGATTCCCTATATGTATTATGCCTACCAACACATCAAACTAAATAAAGTATAACACTTAGAATTTAGTTGCATTATGTGTGAAAGCCTAAACACTTAGAGTTTGTAACGACTGTGCTAATTTTCGTCACTTTGAACCTATGCATCTAAGACTTAACTCAATTTTCTGATATTCTCTTTTTTTGATTTTTTTTTTATGGTTTTCTCTCTTCTTTTTTTTTATTTTGATTTTCATAAATAATAATAAGCTAATAAAGTAACTTACTAATTTACTATAAAAAAAATAGCCTAAGGTCAAATTACTTTGGATTACACATGCCATTCAGTTGAACTAACAACCCAAAGCATGAACTAACAAATGCTTTTGTGACTAGATTCGCATTGTTTATACAGACTGACACAATTGACACACCTTACATGTTTCCCTTATAACTTCTCACTTTGGTCTAAGGACCCAGAAAGCATACCTGCTGTTTCGTCCTTTGTACCCCTGTCCTGTATCAAGAGAAACCACTATCCATAAACCATTTGTCATTAGGATCTGTAGCTAACTCCTGCACACTAAACAAGAAAAGTTAGTTATCACGGGGGACCCAAGCCATGACTGACTTGGTAATACCATCCTCATCCACAAACTTGAATTCTTTCAAATACCCATCTCTCCTTTCAGGTGACTTGGATTTTTGATTGAGAATCTGTTGTGAAGCTGAATGATTAACATCCATTCTCGACCTTTGTATTGGTCTTTTCGGTTCAGCCCTTGAATAATTTCTGTTATAGTACATTTCAGTCTCATAATTCCGGGCTCTACCTTGTGTCGTATGCTTATTAGGAGAATTAGACCTAACGAGAGTGTGACTCCTCTTAGGTGAATTTTTCCTAATAATGGTATGGGGGCCAGACATTGAGTGACTAGGAGATCTATTCGGTGAATTAATCCTAAGTCCGTCATTTTGTCTAAGAGACTCCGATGATTGACAACTACCTATACGTGACACCTCAACGGAGTTCTTCTCAGAAACTCGAGAACTACTCCCGCTCGCATCACTAGGCATTGTTTTTAAGATTTGCTGCTCTTGTTTCCCTATGTTCAATGAAGACTCTGACTTTTTGTAGGGACAACCTGAAACAACATGTCCTTTCTCATGACACTTAAAGCAAGACATCTTGTCAATAGATTTCTTATAGGCACTCTTTGACCTAGGTGTCTTACTAATACCCTGATTGTCTGTATCAACAGCTTGTTTTAACTCCCCTTTGTTAACATTGCTTACAGTATTTTCCTCTTCTAGGTTTGAATTACAACTAGACTGAACACACTGTACTGTTTGTCTAACCTGAGGAGTAATTGAAGATACTTCATAGGACTCAGTTACCTTGACTACCTCTGAGTTAACCATATCATTGGTCTCATCCTGAGCAGTAGGTACACGATTGCTATTGGCCTCATCAACCTTAGTACTAGACTCAGCTAATTCCTTATCTCTAAGAGAGATCTCTTTGGTCAGTGACTCTACATGCTCATAAAGTAGTTCATTCCTGACACTTTGTTCAATCAATTTGTCATTCAGAACTAGGAAATCTTGAGCATCATTTCTCAGTTTGGCCTGAAGATCTTCCTTAATGTCTAATAAATTAGCATTATCTGATTTTAAGGATTGAATTTGAGCAGTCATAGATGAATATGTTTCTAGTACTAAATTCAATTTATCATTCAAAGTAGTACATAAAGCACATAAATCATGAAAAGTAGAAGAGTTTAGAATTACCTGTTTCCGATCAGATTTGATATTGGCCATCTGAGCTGCAAACTCCAGCGTAGTTAGCTCCTCAGCAATTTCCAGCACCAAAGGTTCTGAATCAGAAAACTGTGTATCCTCTTTCTCTTCCTCTTCTGCTCCCGTACTTCCAGTCTCTGTGACTTCAGCCATGAAGGCTCTAGCATTAGTCTCTGGATGTATACTCCAATCATATGTGCCATCTAACTGTCTGTTAGACCCCACATTAGCAAGTAAACCAGCCACTGAACCCTGATTCCCTGATCTTTGATTCCCTGAACTGGCTAAATGCTGACGTCCTAAGTTCTGATGATTATCAATCTTAGGTCTTTGACACTCTCTCGCAAAGTGTCCCAACCCCTGACAGTTATAACATCTAACTTTTGACTTATCGAATCCTACATTGTTCACACTCATACTTCTTCCTGTTCTTTTCATGAACCTTTTCAATCTCTGTGTGACCATAGCCAATTGCCATTGTAGGTCCATTTGTTCCAAGTCATCCGGATCCACCTGATCATAATCTTCTTCCCATAAAGCTGGATCAATTATTTTCCCTTGAATACAATTCCCGTAAGCCGCTACAAACGATGCTAGAAGCTTCAGTTGCTCCTTTACAGTTTTAGCACTCATTGGCATTTTTGTGTATCCCTGGGACGATGATCCTGAAGTAGATGCTTGTGGCTGCTCATCCGGTTCACTAAACCCTATGAAAGCTCTACATTGTGCTTCCTCTGGCTCAGCTGGTGACGCAGTTTCTCCTGTGAAAAACGCTGTAGCTGTCTTCATATCAGCTGTCACTGAAGGTGTTGATTTTCCGAAATACATTGCCGGATTTTGGACTTGTTCATAATCCGTTTCAGCCTTCAATAACTAGAAATGATACGCCCTCAGCGTTCCCACTACATCCTCCAACGATTGAGTATAGTACTTATCCTCATCAAGCTTAATCATAGCCACATACATCGCCCATTTGGCGGGTAAGGCATCCAAAAGCTTGTTAGTCTTTTCTGTGTCGCTATACTCAATGTCGTGACTTTCAAGGTCTGTTAATAGATGATAAAACCGAGTGATAGTATCATTCAATTGTTCATCCTTTAACGCCTTGAAGATGGCGAACTGTTGTTTTAACAGCTCTGTACGCTTTCTCCTAACCCGAGGATTTCCCTCACACCTTTTCTGGAGAGACTCCCAAAGTTCTTTTGATGTCCTCTGAGTCCGGAATGTGTGTAGAATATCTTGCGGTAACGCCATTCGGATTAAAGAAAAAGCTTTGTTTTCGGCTTCAAATAATTTCTTGTCATCCTCTTTCATCATCTGGTACGACAAGACCTTTTGACGGCCTTCAACTTCAGATACTGGCGGAATGTACCCTTCATCTATGCACACCCACATGCGCATATCATTGAATCGTACAAAATCTGTAAATCGATCCTTCCACCAGTAATAGTCCTCAACTTTCATCAGCTTTGGCGGTGCATTTGCCTTCCCAACTTCGTGATCCATCTCAAGGAATTTCTGAAGATTTGACATCTTTTCTGAAACAAATTGAATTTGAACTTAATTAATTTAATTCGAAACTGATTTAGACTAACTTATTCGAATCTAGATAGATTCGAAACTAATTAATATTAAATCTGTTGAGATTAAATTCGATTAAGTCTTAAAAGTCAATTAGATTCGAAATTATGTCAGATTCGAAGAACTCCTTAGATTCGAAGTTATGTCAGATTCGAAGAACTCCTTAGATTCGAAGATCCTTAGAATCGAAGGCACAGCAGAGTCGAATGTCAGCAGATTCGAAGCACAGAATCGAAACAGTAACAAACTCGAAACAAACTCGAAACAATATAGACTCGAGATCCAATTCGAATGAAGTAACAGATTCGAAACAAGGTAGACTCGAAACTCTCTGAAATTGACTCGAAAGGAGCGTATTTAGGTTAGACTCGAAAATAAAGTAAAACCCTAATTACCCCTATAGATTCGAGCGCCGCAAACTCGAAAAACGGCTAACACGTTGATTTTTTGACGTTTTACAGATTAAACCACTATTTTTCAAATGAAAAATAATGATTTCGATCAAAAACGTGAAAAACAACAAAGTGTTTCCCGAATATGAATTTGCTAAGCTCAAAAACACGTTTTTGAGAGCAAAACCGTCCAACTAGCGTCAAGAAACCTAGAATGTATCTGATGAACACGAAGAACACCAAGAACACTCCGTAGGCTCTGATACCACTTGTAAGGTCTACGACTGCAAGATCTATCTAGACGCGGATCCGTGAACGAGTGCGGAATCCTCGTTGACGGTCAGACGGACAACTCTCAACCAACGGAAACACGGAGACTATTAGACGCTGAACGAACGACACACGAACGATCCTACGTACTAATTCTCTCCGAAACGGCACTCACCTAGCTGATAAACTCGAGATCGCCTCTTGCTTAATTCCTCACGAATTCTGCAAAAAGTCCCCTAATGACTCGAGTTTATCCCTAATTATAGACCCTGATTCGAGTCTGATGTGGGCCAAACTCGAATCTGGCCCAAGGCCCATTCGAGTCTGTCCACAAGGACACTCTCGAATCTAGCCCATTCGAATCTAAGGCTAGACTCGAATCTATCACAGATTCGAATCCCAAGCCTTAAACAATTCGAATCTATGGCTACATTCGAATCTATCACAGATTCGAATGCCAAGCCTTGTATTCTAAAATCACCTAAGAACTTGTCTTATCAATAACAAAACTAGACTGCTGTCGTCACACTGAATGTACCAACAAAGATCAGTTTTAAGCTTAGAGATTTCAGATAGTAAAACAGTATGCTTCTCAACAGCAGCTTTTAAATCAACTAGCATATATTCAAACATTTTTACTTTTTCATCAGAATTGTAAGCCATAAAATTTTGTACCTTGTACATCATTGGAGGGTTCCAGTTCTCCAAGCTGCTGAAGGCTTCAGCTTCAGCCAAATCCTGTTTGAAGTTGCTAGTTGATGGGACATCCGTATTGGCCATCAGACAATTATTGTCTTCTTCATCTGAGGATGAATCAGACTCCTCCTAGTCACATGTCTCTGCCATCAGTCCCTTTTGCTTGTTGGAAGCCACTGAGTTTTCCAACTTTTTTAGCTTAGCCATGGCCATAAGGTACTTAACCCTATAGCCATCGTCCCTGTTAGTCTTGTATGGTTTGGAAGACTGTCCAACAGCTTTTGACACACAGTCAGCAGCTATATGGCCAGTTTTGCCACATTTGAAGCACTCAGCTTTAGATTTATCAAATGCCTTCTTCTTGACAGCATTTGAGTTCCCCTACAGCATATTACTTCCAAACCTTTTCTTGTTGAACCTTTTGACAAGCATTGCTATCATTTGCTCATCATCAAGCTCAACAAGATCTGCACTGTCTTCCTCATCAGAGATTTCCTCTCTTTCTTCATCAGCTTGTTGATCAGGTTGTGTGAACACATCACATACCTGCCCAAACAGGTTGTCTCACGCTGGCCACTAAGGCAGCACCTCTCTTGGACATTTCCAAGGCATTTCTCTTCTGCTGCCTTGACTGCTCATCATTTAGTAAGGATCCATATAAGTTTACAAGATCCATACCTTTGATGGTACCTGAATTTCTCAAGATAGTAGAAAAGTAGTTCCACTCTTCAGGCAAGATGTCCAAGAACTTGTTCACCAGAGTCAGGCTGTCCATTGTGATCCCAACAACTTTGAGATCATTAACAAGAGCAGTAAACCTGGTGTAGGTTTCTGTGAGTGTCTCCTTTGGTTTTGCAAAGAAGAGTTCATATTGTCTAACAAGATTGTTAATCCTGTTGTCCAATGTGATTGTAGGTCCATCATAGACGGTACACAAAGTATCCCACATCTCCTTTGCAGTCTTCATCTTCTCAACCTGCTTGAACACATCATTAGGCAGAGAGATAACCAGGTTATTCCTGGCTTTTGCATCCAGAGCAACCAGTCTTTTGTCTTCATCAGACCATTGAGCTTTGGCCTTCTCAAAGGTTCTGATTTCAGGGGCAGCTCCTTCAACAGCAGGAATTATGGTAGTAACAGAGGTTGGCACATAGGGACCCTCCATTACTGTCTCTGGTAGTTGTACACCAGATTCTCCAAATAGAGCATCATTCTGCACTTCCAGCCAGAGAAGTCCTGATGATTGAAATTTGGGGGTTTGGCCATTTGTAACATCCTCGGATTTAATATATTGTAACTGGGTTAATTAGATGAATTTTTTATATTAAGTTAAATTATTTAAAATGTTTATGTATCTGGATATTGGGAAGTTAGTTGTTACTTTAAGAAATTAAGAAGTTTGAGAATTTTAAATTTTAGTTATTAAGAATAATTGTTTTAAAAGTTAGTGACGATGAAAATTATGATAAAATCAGTATTTAATGGGAACCGTATAAGTTGAGGAGTGAAATGTGCAAAATGAGGAAAAAAAATAAGAATAAAAAGGCTAAAAGCCTTTCATTTCACAATTACTCTCCCTCTAGACTCTCTCTCTATACTCTCTCTACCTTCTCTCTAGATTTTCTCCCAAACCGACCGGCCGATTATCAAGTTCTATACGTCATCGGAAAGATCTCGAGGAGTACTACAACAATCTACGGTTGCATTCTTGATTTCATACGAATTTGAGGTAAAAAAATCGACCTTTTTAAGCTTTTATATTTCGGTTTTGAAGACATGAATTCGAGTTTATCAACTGTTGTGTGAATAAAGCTAATTTGGCTTGAGTTTTAACTAGAATATGATAGAGTATGTGTAATAGAATCGAAACTAGGCTTAATACGTATCATATTTGTGTTTTTAGACTTAGGAATGTATGATTTAAGTTGTATATATGAACAAACTCGAATGTTAGCCAAACTCGAAATCAACTAAATTCGAAGATGCTATTCGAATTTAACCTTATTCGATTTTATAACCTTCGAATTTAGTCATATAAGAGTTCGACTTTGTCATTAAAATCAAAGGAGGCTTCGAATTTAGTTATTTAATTTCGAATTTGGTTCTAGAATTGAATACATGTTCGAATTTGTTCATAAATGCTTCGAATTTAGCATAAAATAACAAAAGTCATTCAAAAGTTAGCAAAATAAAGTCTAAGTGTTGGAAATCTGGATGGGGACCGGATTCGGATATGGTCCGAAATTGGATTTGAATTTATCTTGGATCCGAAATAGGGATCAAATATTGCAAACTTATAAACTTGGTTATATGAAAATTAGGCAAGTTATTGACATGAGGTATTATTGCAACTGAGTTACAGGTCCCTTGTGGTGTTGTTTAACCCACAGTGGGGTACTTTGTGGATCCGGTTGAAATCCCGAGGAGAAATAATATTGTTTAAAGTTTATTTACGCACCCACTGTGAGTAAAGTAGATTTCGCATGTTTATATCTGTTTTATGATAGCTTTTGCCTGCTGAGACGTGTTGATTCAATTGTTGTTTGAAACTCTACTATCTTGCGTAGATTTAGATGCACATTCATATTTGTTGCATGTCCGTTCGTTTGTTGTGCATCTAGTGATGGACCGGTGGGTCGCATCAATTACTCCGAAGTTACTGCGCTATATGACCTGGAGCTGATCCCTCCGAGGTTCTGGTAGGCAGTATGTCATCCCCGATCGTACTTTTATCTCAGATGGTATGTTTTATGCCGAGCTTTGGGCTCGAAGGGGCTGCGGCTCTGGTTCCGTACTTGGTGTACGAAGAGGGTATACGATGTTTGTCAACGGTGTTACTCTTGGGGCTTCATAAAGATTTATAAAATGCGTAATCTGTGTATTCACTAAGAATTCGCTTATTCCTCAGATGTTTATTTTTACAGGAAAGGGAAAATCTGCCACCGGACCTTCTAGTTAGGTCGTGTGTGAAGTTCTTGGAAGAATTCTACTACTCAATCGGTAATTATGCTTTGGGACAGTGTTGTAATATATTCTGGATGTTGTAATAATTGAATTGGGTATGTAGACTTAGATTTGGTACCTTGTAGCACCGTAGGATGTTTGACACTGTTGAATTACTTATTTATTTATTTTAATGCTTCCGCACTTTAATTAGGTTATCAGATCATTATGTTATTGTATAATGGTGATTAATCATAGGTGTCTTGTAATTTGTGGTAAATGTGGCAAGGGTGCCACATGAGATGGTATCAGAGCAGTAGTTTGAGATTCAAGTGTCCGTGAGGTATTGGTGTCAAACATTAGGTGATGATATGTAGTGGTTTAAGTAATGATCTGAACTAAGATAGGTTACGATCTAGTAATCATAGGAGATTGACTTTCATACGGGACAAGTGGGGTGGTCTCTTTAAACTAATGGCATGTTACTATACAAGTTATATGTTTAAATTTTCAGAACATGTCTGGAGGAGGAATGACACCTGAAGAAACAAGGGAGATGATGCTAGCCATGATGGCTGAGCAGAACAAAATGATTCAAGACCAGTTTCGAGCTCGAGATGAGGCTGAAGCTAAGAGAAGGGAGGATGAGAGAAGGAACAAGGAAAAGGAAGGGGGCAACAATAATGAGGAACAAGATGACAATACTGGGTCATCTAACAAACCCAGAGGTTGTCGTTTCAAGGACTTCAAAGGAAATGGGGCGGTAGAATTTAATGGGCTGGGAGACGCTGTTGCCGCACTCGAATGGATAACAGCAACCGAACGGACATTCCGAATCAGCGATTGTGCTGAAAAGGACATGGTTCGGTATGCTACTGCTATGTTCACCAATGATGCAATTATGTGGTGGAATGCTATGGTGAATGCTTTGACACTGGAGAAGGTTTCTGTGATGACTTGGGCTGAGTTTACAGACTTATTCACTCAGCAGTATTGCCCGGTTGATGAGCGCCGAAGACTAGAGGCAAAGTTTATGGCTTTGATGCAGGGAACAAAGATTGTGTCCCAGTATGCTGTGGAGTTCACGAGGCTGAGGCTGTTTGCGCCTCATCAAGTTGATACTGAAGAAAGGAAGGTGACCAGGTTCGAGGCTGGTCTGGATATTGAAATCAGAAGGGTTATGAGCAATGTCCGCTACCCTACATTTGCTGGCTTATTAGCGGCTGCCAGAAATGTATAGCAAATTCTGATCATGTCGGGTTATTCTATTGGGTCTGCTGCTGCTTCCACCAACCCAACACAACCGTCACCGCCGAAGCGCCAGCGCGAGGGAGGATACTCGGGATCTTCTCGGATTTCGCAGTACTCGCCGCAACAGTCTTATCGTCGAGAGTCTGGGTCTTCTGGTCGTGCTCGTGCCTATTCCATTAACACCGAGCCGCGATATTGCAATAAGTGTCATCTGGAGCACTTTGGCAAGTGCACTAATGGACGTGCTTGCTTTTGCTGTGGAGAGCTGGGCCATTTTCAGAGTGAGTGCCCAAGGAAAGGAGATGCTTGCTATAAGTGTGGGGTGTGGGGACACTATAGTAGAAACTATAGGAAGAATGCTCCAGCAGCTGCTGCTCCATCATCGACCCGATCATCTGGAAGATCTAGTGGTGGTTCAGTTAACCGCCGGAACCAGTCACAAAGGGCACCGGCTCGTGCATTTCAAATAACGGCAGAGGAGGCTAGGGAAAATCCAGAGGTGGTCACGGGTACGTTTATTGTAAATTCCTTGCCTGCACGAGTTCTTTTTGATTCGGGTGCCAACCGCTCTTTCGTGTCTATTGTTTTTGCACAACGACTTGCTATGCTACTGTCTAAGTTGTCTGCCATACTTGATATTGAAACTGCTAGCAACACTCTAGTCAAGGTAGATCACGTTACCGTAATTGCACATTAGTAATTGAAGATGTAGTCTTCAATTTAGATCTTATTCCGATAGAGTTCAGCGAGTTTGATGTGATTGTCGGGATGGACTGGTTGATCGAAAATGCAGCCCACATAGTTTGTAAGAATCGTATGATAAAGATAACTACTCCGGAGGGGCGTGAGATATGTATATATGGGGATAGGAGAAGCAGGGATCTGTGTTTGCTGACTATTGCAAAAGCCCGAAAGCTTGTTGCAAAGGGGTGTGACGCATACTTAGCATATGCGATTGATGCTAAGGCTGAGAAGAGGACTTTGGCCGATGTGCCTGTTCTTTCACAATTCCCGTATGTGTTTCCGGAAGACTTGTCTGGCGTGCCGCCTGAGAGACAAGTGGAATTTAGAATTGACCTGATCCCTGGAGCTGCACCGATAGCTCGTTCTCCTTATCGTCTTGCTCCTACCGAGATGCAAGAGATGATGAAACAACTCCAGGAGTTGTTGGATAAGGGCTTCATTCGACCGAGTTCGTCACCGTGGGGAGCTCCGGTATTGTTTGTTAAGAAGAAGGATGGCACGATGAGAATGTGCATTGACTACCGGGAGCTGAATAAGTTTACCATTAAGAACAAGTATCCGTTGCCACGGATAGACGACTTATTTGATCAGTTGCATGGGGCTAGTGTGTTCTCCAAGATTGATTTGAGGTCGGGGTACCATCAATTGAAGGTACGAGAAGAAGATGTACCGAAGACAGCTTTCAGAACTCGGTATGGGCATTACGAGTTTCTGGTGATGCCTTTCGGGTTAACCAATGCCCCGGCTGTTTTTATGGATCTAATGAACCGAGTTTGCAGACCGATGTTAGACAAATAGGTAATTGTGTTTATAGACGACATTCTGGTGTACTCTAAGTCTGAGGCTGAGCACGCTGATCACCTAAAGGAATTATTTGAGTTGTTAAGAAAGGAAAGGTTGCATGCCAAATTCTCAAAGTGTGAGTTTTGGCTACAACAGATACAGTTTCTAGGACATGTGATTTCGGGGGCTGGGATTTTAGTAGATCCGGCTAAGGTAGAAGTGATAAAGAATTGGGAGCCGCCTCGTTCAGCTACAGAAGTTAGGAGCTTTCTTGGACTGGCGGGCTACTATAGGAGGTTTATAAAGGACTTTTCAAAGATTGCAGTTCCTTTAACTGCATTGACAAAGAAGAATGCACCTTTTGTCTGGGAAACCGTGCAACAAGAGGCGTTTGATATTTTGAAGAAGACGTTAAGTGAAGCTCCAATACTTGCTCTACCAGAGGGCAATGAGGATTTCGTAGTAAACACTGATGCATCGAGATTGGGATTAGGCGCTGCACTGATGCAGCGTGGAAAGGTTATAGCATATGCTTCAAGACAGTTGAAGCAGCATGAGAAGAATTATTCGACTCATGATTTGGAGTTAACTGCAGTTACATTTGCTTTAAAGTTATGGAGACACTATCTCTACGTGACTAAGTGTCAATTATACACGGACCATAAGAGTTTAAAGTACATCTTTAGTCAGAAGGAGCTCAATATGAGGTAGAGACGATCTATGGAACTTATAAAGGATTATGATTGCGAAATCCTTTATCACCCCGGAAAGGCTAATGTGGTAGCCGATGCTTTGAGTCGAAAAGCTTATGCTAAGGATTGCTGCTATATGATGACGTCTACTATGTTAACGTCTACCATTATAAATGATGTTAAGGCCACTCAGGAGGAAGCCTTGAAAGATTAGAATATTGGTGCTGAGGATATAAGGGTACAGATGAAGATAATGGAAACAAGTGAGTCGGGATTGAAAGGTGTATATGGAAGGATTTGGGTGCCGAAGTATGGTGGTATGAGAAATGTGATCATTGAAGAGGCACATCAATCCAAGTTTTCTGTACATCCTGGAAGTACAAAGATGTACAACGAGCTGAAACAGACTTTTGGTGGCCGGGATTGAAAAAGGACATAGGTCAGTATGTGGAAAGATGTCGAACTTGTCGGAAAGCCGAACATCAACACCCTTATGGCAGTCTGCAACCGCTTCCCATTCTGGAATGGAAGTGGGAGCACATAACGATGGATTTCGTTACGAAACTGCCGAAAACTAGGCGTCAACACGATGCAGTTTGGGTAATAGTAGATAGATTGACTAAGTAGGCTCACTTTATACCGATTAGAGAAAATTACTAGCTGGAGAAGTTGGCTCAGATTTATATGGACGAGATCGTTTCAAGGCATGGGGTGCCTAAGTCCATAGTATCGGATCGAGATAGCCGATTTACTTCAAATTTTTGGTCGGCTTTACAAGAAGGGTTGGGAACAAGGATCGCCATGAGTACGGCCTATCGTCCGCAAACCGATGGCCAAAGTGAACGAAAAATCCTTACCTTGGAGGATATGATGAGATCATGCATAATGGATCTCGGTGGCAATTGGGACGATCATTTGCCACTGATAGAATTCTCTTACAATAACAGTTACCACGCGACGATCAAGAAGGCACCGTTTGAGGCTTTATATGGGAGAAGGTGTAGGACTCCTACTTGTTGGAGAGAAACTGGTGAAACACCGATTGCTGGGCCGACATTGCTTCAAGAAACAAACGAGAAGATACAATTGATTAGACAGAATATGAAAGCGGCCCAGGATCGTCAGAAAAGTTATTATGACAGGAGGCACAAACCAATCAGTTTTGATGTAAATGATTGGGTGTATCTGAAAGTATCACCTATGAGAGGTGTTACTCGTTTTGTGAAGAGAGGAAAGTTGGCTTCGAGATTCGTCGGACCATTCAGAATTGTCGAAAAGGTTGGAAACCAGTCTTATCGTTTAGAGTTGCCTGAAGAAATGTTGGGCATACACCCGGTATTCCATGTGGGGAATCTTAGAAAGTCTTTTACTACTGACAATGAAGATTGGGCTGACCACACTGAACTGCAAGTTGATGAAAGACTCCGATATGTTGAATAGCCGGATTGCGTATTGGATACTAAGATGAAAAAGCTAAGGAGTAAAGAGATAGAAATGGTGCTTGTACGTTGGAAGCATCATAAGGGAGCCAATCACACATGGGCGACTAAATCGGAAATGTTGAGGAAATATCCACAATAGTTTGAATCCACATAACTTCGAGGACGAAGTTAGAGCGTGGTGGAGCCCATGCTGTAACATCCTCGGATTTAATATATTGTAATTGGGTTAATTAGATGAATTTTTATATTAAGTTAAATTATTAAAAATGTTTATGTATCTGGATATTGGGAAGTTAGTTGTTATTTTAAAAAATTAAGAAGATTGAGAATTTTAAATTTTAGTTATTAAGAATAATTGTTTTAAAAGTTAGTGACGATGAAAATTATGATAAAATCAGTATTTAATGGGAACCGTATAAGTTGAGGTGTGAAATGTGCAAAATGAGGAAAAAAAATAAGAATAAAAAGGCTAAAAGCCTTTCATTTCACAATTACTCTCTCTCTCTCTCTAGACTCTCTCTCTATACTCTCTCTACCTTCTCTCTAGATTTTCTCCCAAACCGACCGGCCGATTATCGAGTTCTATACGTCATCGGAAAGATCTCGAGGAGTACTACAACAATCTACGGTTGCATTCTTGATTTCGTACGAATCTGAGGTAAAAAAATCGACCTTTTAAGCTTTTATATTTCGGTTTTGAAGACATGAATTCGAGTTTATCAACTGTTGTGTGAATAAAGCTAATTTGGCTTGAGTTTTAACTAGAATATGATAGAGTATGTGTAATAGAATCGAAACTAGGCTTAATACGTATCATATTTGTGTTTTTAGACTTAGGAATGTATGATTTAAGCTGTATATATGAACAAATTCGAGAATGCCAAGAACAAACTCGAAATATATAGAACAAACTCGAATGTCAGCCAAACTCGAAATCATAGCTTCGAATTTAGTCCCTAAATTCGAAGACGCTATTCGAATTTAACCTTATTCGATTTTATAACCTTCGAATTTAGTCATATAAGAGTTCGACTTTGTCATTAAAATCAAAGGAGGCTTCGAATTTAGTTATTTAATTTCGAATTTGGTTCTAGAATTGAATACATGTTCGAATTTGTTCATAAATGCTTCGAATTTAACCATAGGAATTCGAATTTAGCATAAAATAACAAAAGTGATTCAAAAGTTAGCAAAATAAAGTCTAAGTGTTGGAAATCCGGATGGGGACCGGATTCGGATATGGTCCGAAATTGGATTTGAATTTATCTTGGATCCGAAATGGGGATCAAATATTGCAAACTTATAAACTTGGTTATATGAAAATTAGGCAAGTTATTGACATGAGGTATTATTGCAACTGACTTACAGGTTCCTTGTGGTGTTGTTTAACCCACAGTGGGGTACTTTGTGGATCCGGTTGAAATCCCGAGGAGAAATAATATTGGTTAAAGTTTATTTACGCACCCACTGTGAGTAAAGTGAATTTCGCATGTTTAGATCTGTTTTATCGTAGCTTTTGCCTGCTGAGACGTGTTGATTCAATTGTTGTTTGAAACTCTACTAACTTGCGTAGATTTAGATGCACATTCATATTTGTTGCATGTCCGTTCGTTTGTTGTGCATCTAGTGATGGACCGGTGGGTCGCATCAATTACTCCGATGTTACTGCGCTATATGACCTGGAGCTGATCCCTTCGAGGTTCTGGTAGGCAGTATGTCATCCCCGATCATACGTTTGTCTCAAATGGTATGTTTTATGCCGAGCTTTGGGCTCGAAGGGGCTGCGGCTCTGGTTCCGTACTTGGTGTACGAAGAGGGTATACGATGTTTGTCATCGGTGTTACTCATGGGGCTTCATAAAGATTTATAAAATGCGTAATCTGTGTATTCACTAAGCATTCGCTTATTCCTCAGATGTTTATTTTTACAGGAAAGGCAAAATCTGCCGCTGGACCTTCTAGTTAGGTCGTGTGTGAAGTTCTTGGAAGAATTCTACTACTCAATCGGTAATTATGCTTTGGGACAGTGTTGTAATATATTCTGGATGTTGTAATAATTGAATTGGGTGTGTAGACTTAGATTTGGTACCTTGTAGCACCGTAGGATGTTTGACACTGTTGAATTACTTATTTATTTATTTTAATGCTTCCGCACTTTAATTAGTTTATTAGATCATTATGTTATTGTATAATGGTGATTAATCCTGGGTGTCTTGTAATTTGTGGTAAATGTGGCAAAGGTGCCACACCATTGACCCATTGTCATAGCAAGAGGAGGAATTTGCAGCACTGTTGTCCATGGGAAAGTAGGGAGAATAAGAGATCTAGAGATGACACACACTCTATCTACTCTGATACCCGTTGTAGGTCCCAAAAAGTTTCCCAAATGTATAGTTCTAAGCTGTAGAGGGGGGGGTGAATACAACTATTTAAAGCATAACAATCTTTTTCTCAATGTTTGTATATATTATTAACAAGTGTTAATTACAAACAAGCTTGAATGCGGAGAGGTTCAAGCTGAGATGATAGATACAACCGTTGTTCAGCTAATCTAAGACACACTCAGACTAGATACAATGACTATGCTCACTTAGATGCACTCACTGTTTTTACAAGACTCAGATGGACAGCTTACACAAGAACAGCTTAGACACACTCAACTGTTTTATATAAGCAGACTTGCATGCATGGAATAACACACTTCAATGCACGTTCTGATTTCACACTCTTGATCTCTCATTATCCTTGGAAGCTTCCTTTTATACTCAAAAGGAGAATCTCAGTGAAGCTCCTTCATTGGACAGATGAGATAGTGGAGGACAAAACACTTTTCTGCACGTTCTGATAAAGCATCTTTGTCTTCACATGGCAGAATCTTTGTCTTTTCCTTTTTGTCACTGTTGCATAAGGCTTTAACCAAAACAGGAATGCCAAATTTGTATCTTTCTTCTTTTACTAATTCCATTTTGATATAAGAAAAGGTCTGTCACCCTTTTCAGATATCCGTTTGTCTTCATGAAACAGAACAGCGTGGTCAGGCTGTGCAGTTCTGTTTTCCACTTTGTCTTCGACTTGTAAACTGATCTTGTAGTCAAAAACAATACATGAGGACTTGGAAACATATTCCAATAAACTGTTTAACCTGTTCTCAAAGAACAAGTCTGTCACAAAGAACAGAACACTTGTAAACTGTCCAAGCTGCTCAACAGAATAGAGCAGCATAGACAGTTTGTGTCCAGCCTGTTCAGCAGACCGAACAGCTTGGACAAACTGCCTTTGTTGCAACGCATGCAACATGGTAAACAGCTTTAGGCTGATATTGCAAATCACTTTTCAGGTTTCAATAAGGCATAAACAGGCCTTAAATTATACCTTCAAGTGCATCAACAGGTTTGATTAAAAATTTCCCCCTCAGATGTAGAGCAGGTTTGATTGAGGCCTATTTGTGCCTAACAATCATAATGAGAGCATGTACAAAACTCTAGCTAAGATGGAAGAAAGGAGATATGAGTACACGCATGCCATAGAAGATCTTGAAAAACAGATCAATGACTATAAAGATAATGAGATTCAGATGGGACATGATAGAACATATCATGAATGGGAGAAAAAGGATTTCAATAAGAAAATAGAGACCCTAAATAAGAAACTAGATGAGGCTGAAAAGAAGGTGTTAGAAGCTAACAAGAAAATAGAATCTGTCAATATAGATTTAGGAAACTTCAAGCTGGCAAATCAAAAGCTAGAACACCTAATGGAGGTTCAATTTAAAGATAGGGTAAAATCTCAGCTCAATCCCAAAGAAGGAATAGGATACAGAGCCACTCCACCCCCATACAATAACACCCCATACAATAACAAATACATTCATCCCATGAGTGAAGTTGGTGATAGGCTTGTTAATGAACCATTAGTTAAGACAATGGCAACTGTAGATCCTATCCTTGAAAACAATCCTGAATCTAAAGAAGAACTGATTCCAAATGAAGGCTGTGAGTGTAAAGAAGTTGAGAGAGACTCCAAAACAATAAGTGCACCTATAGAAACCCCTACCCCCAGTGAGAAAGGAAAAGAGAAAATGAGTGTATGCAATAATGCTCCACGTGTTTCTATACCTTCTAACTGTAACATTGCATCTTCCTAAAAAATTAATAAAAGAGGTAAGACTGTTCCAATCTGCACACATGCCAAAAGCATGGTGTCTAAAAGTTTCCCACACAACAGCGGGTAAGGGGAAATCAAAGGAACAAGAACTAGTTATGGTCTAACAAAACAGGTTCTCCAATCAAAACAGTCAAAAGATGTTTCCATTGTGGCAGGAAAAACCATTTGGCCAGAAATTGTTTGTATAAACCATCTGTTGCAAAACAGACTGTGGTTCAAAAACAGGCATTTGTTCAAAACACAAAAAATTCAAATGCCAAACCACCTGTTGCACCAGTTCCAAAGAAGATAGTTGACCACAGGTTCTTAAAAGTCAACAAAAGACAGCCTACACACCAAAAACAAGTTTTAGCACAATCCAAAGCAAATATTAAACAATTATGGTGTGTTAAAGGCAAAAACTTAGATCAAACTGTTGATACAAATGTTGAGACTGTTAAGTCTAAAGTTGATACTGGTAGTGCAAACTCTCAAGCTGTTAGTTCTAAAAAATCAGTTCAAACTGTTAAGCCTAAAACTGGAACTGGTAATGGATCATCTAAGACTGTTAATGAAAAGGTTGGAAAGAACACCTGGATACCTCATGTCATAACTAAATATTCTTCACAAAATCCACCAGTGGATCTCACTAAGTATAAAAAGACACAAACAATATTTAGTTATGTCAATGCACAAGGACAACCCAAAACCAACTTGGTTTGGGTTTACTCCACTACTAACTAAGCTTTTATTTGTGCAGGGCACCCACAGGACTCAACATAAAACAAGATGGCATATGGATAGTGGATGCTCTAGGCACATGACAGGCAATTTTGAATGCTTGTCAAATTTCAAAGGCTTTGAAGGAGGATTTGTTGCATTTGGTGGAAATTCCAAGGGAGGTAAGGTAACAGGTAAGGGTACTGTCAAAGCAGGAAATATGATCTTCAATGATGGTTTGTATGTTGTACAGCTGAAGTATAATTTACTAAGTGTGTCTCAAATCTGTGATAAACAAAATAATGTTCTATTCACAGACTCTGAGTGTATTGTCCTTTCAAAAGACTTTAAAATCCCTGAAAATCTTGTTTTACTTAGAACACCAAGGAAGGACAATGTCTACTGTTTAGACACAGATCTTTTGTCAAAATCAAATACTTTGAGCTGTTTGATATCCAAAGCATCATCCAATGAGTCTGTTCTTTGGCACAGGAGGATGTGTCTCATGAACTTCAAATCTATGAATGATTTAGTCAAAAAGAATTTGGTAAGAGGTTTACCACAAAAGGAGTTCATCTGTGATGATCATTGTGTAGCATGTCTTAAAGGCAAGCAACACAAAACTTCTCATAAGGTCAAAGAAGTCAATTCAATCTCATATGCCCTTCATCTTATTCATATGGATCTCTTTGGTCCAACATTTGTGTTGAGTTTGAATAAAAGAGCTTACCGTTTAGTCATTGTTGATGATTTCACCAGATTTACATGGGTCTACTTTCTTAGGACTAAGGATGAAACTGCTGAGCTAGTCAAATCCTTTATCCTTAAGATAGAAAACCAATCAAATTTAAAAGTTAAGGTGATCAGGTTAGACAATGGAACTGAGTTTAAAAATCATATCCTAAACAGTTTCTGTGAGTCTAAAGATATTGCAAGGCAATATAGTCCACCCAGAACACCACAACAAAATGGTGTAGCTGAAAGAAAGAATAGAACTTTGATAGAGGCTGCTAGAACCATGCTAGCTGATTCCAAACTACCAATGACCTTTTGAGCAGAGGCAGTCAATACAGCTTGTTATGTGCTAAATAGAGTTCAAACTGTTTAGTCAAAAGGGAAAACTCCATATGAGTTATTCCATCACAGAGTTCCTTTAGTAGCCTTTCTAAAATATTTTGATTGTTCATGCACTATTCTTCACACTAAAACTCACTTAGGAAAGTTTGAAAGTAAGGATGAAGAAGGTTTCTTTGTAGGATACTCTACTCAAAGCAAATCCTATAGGGTATATAACAGTATGTCTAAAACCACTGAAGAAAGTGCCAATGTTGAGTTCAATGAAAACACTGCTAATGTTAAAGGCACTGGTCTTGATTGGTTGTTTGACTTAGATTCACTAACAAATTCTCTGAGCTTTGTTGAGTATACTGCAGGAATTGATAAAGACAGTGTTGAAGCTGCCAACCAAATTTCTCATGCTGGTCACACAAACATTCAAGCTGTTGGCACAAAGTTTCAAACTGTTGAAGATTATGATAAATGGAATGAGTATACTGTACTACCACTTCTATCTTGTGACCCACTAGGGGTACTAGATGCTCAACATGATACAAATCTAGATTATGAAGTGAAAATCCCAAGTCCTGAGGTAACAACTCCATCCAATAGGGAAACAGTCCCACCTTCTGGTCAAGTTTTTCCTGAAGCAGAATCATCAAGTGGTCCTGAAGGAGATGATACAAATCTAGGAACAACATTTCAGACAGAAAGAGAACCCACACTCAGGGTTCACAAGTATCATCCTCTTAACCAGATAATGGGAGACCCACACACACCTGTGCAGACAAGGACAATGGTTCACAAGGAGTCCACTGATGCTGAATCAGCAGTTCATGAATTCAGTCTAGCTGACTTTGAACATGCATGCTTTTTGTCACAATTAGAACCTAAAAAGGCATCTGAGGCTCTGATAGATCCATCTTGGATTGAGGCAATGCAAGAAGAACTTTTGAAGTTCAAGATTCATAATGTATGGACTCTAGTTGACTTACCTAGAGGAAAGAGAGCAATTGGTACAAGATGGGTTTTCAGAAACAAGAAGGATGAGAGAGGGGTAGTAATCAAGAACAAAGCAAGATTGGTAGCACAGGGATACGCTCAAGAAGAAGGAATAGATTATGATGATGTATTTGCCCCAGTAGCAAGGATAGAAACCATCAGACTGTTTTTAGCTTATGCCAGCTTCAAAGGATTCAAAGTGTATCAAATGGATGTGAAATCTGCATTCCTGTATGGTACAATCGAAGAAGAGGTTTATGTGTGTCAACCCCCTGGATTTGAGGACTATAAGTATCCAGACAGAGTCTACAAAAGACAAAGCCCTCTATCACTACAAAAAAAGAGCCATTTAGTGGCACAAAATTTCAATGGCAAAAAATTTATATGTCACTATATATGGTGTTTTTATGGCACACTATTTATGCCATTAAAAATCTAATACATTTTAATTGACACTTTGTATTATTATATGCCATTAAAACTCAATGAAAATTTTTAATTCCCCCCAAATTGGATTTTGTACGCCAATTATTTGCCCTAAATATTGCTTCATCCCTCTAAATCTCTGCTTCACTTCTTCTCCTTATTTGTGTTTTCCACCTCTGGTCATCACCCAGCGGCAGCCACCAGCCACCGCCTACTACCTACGAGGCTACAACCAGCGGTAGCACCTAGCCACCAGCCACCGCCGACCACCAGCAGCAACAACTCGACAGCCTCCCAGCGGCAACACCTGCTCGATTATTCTATCGCCCTACGACAGCTCCTTCTTGGATTCCCTATCGCCCCCACTAGTTAACGCCGTCGTCTCTTGATTGTCACAGGTTCGATCTCTCTTTATCTCTTAGTCTCTTAACAGTTGTTGAGTTGAGATGATGAAGACTCGGTTGTTGACACCACAAATCACAGCCTTCCATTGTCTGCCGAAAACCCACCCTCCTTGCGGTGACAGTCGCAGGAGCTTGATTTTCCGACGGCAAAGGTTTAGGTTAGTCATGGAGTGTGGTGGTGGAGATGGGTTGAAGAAAAAGGAGCAGTCCATATGTTCGGTTCTTAGGCTTCAGGTATATATTGATTTTTCAGCAGCAAAACACATTTTTTCAACTGCTATAAATTGGTCCTCAACATCACTATTAATACCCAGTCAAGGCCGTACCAATGATACTAATAATGTTGCAAGCCGTTTTCTCTGATATTTGGTCTTGCTTCATTCTTTAAGTTTTGTTACTTTTTCCCCCATTGGATAAGGAAGATGAATGTATGAAATAAACTAAACACACATACACACAGAATGAATTGCAATTGTACAGCTTATGCAAATTTAGATATAAAAAAACAGAGCAAGTGGATTGTAACATCCACAATTCTCACACAAATGCCACGTCATTAATCAATCATAAGTGGCAATAACGCAAGCATCTCAAAGTACACATGTCACATGATTAGCGGAAAACACTGTTAACTAAAACTTTAATACAAGGATAACACGTCTCATGTCACATGCTGATATAACACATACACACTGAACTAATCGCTAAACACTAATCACTGACTATCATACATTACCACTGATAGCTAACATTCAGGATTCAGATACAAAAGACAAATAACAGCTCCAAAGTCTAATAACAGAAGTCAACAAGCACCCACGATCTCTGAACTATTTCGGCTGCTGCTGCTGTGACTGCGGTCCCACGATATGGCTGCCTGACACACAGAAGACTCGAAAACATAAGCCGGACAGCTCGTGAGTATGCGAGGGTTAGACTCTGCAGATAAGAACACATAATATGCACAACACAAGGCTCAACACATATATCACAAACTCAATGCACTACACATATCTCTGTTCAAAAGGGGACCACGTTCCTCAGCTAACAGGCCGCACATAGCAGCGGTTAGCTCACAAATAGGCACAGGAGCGACCTGGCGATAACACTGCTGTATATATACAGTCTCATACTTCATGACTGGTTAGGGACAGTCATCCTGCGCGATCACATATCGCGGACACCTGTAACTCAAACACATATAGCACGTATAGGGTAGATAGAATCATACCTGCACTGTATCTCTATCTCATATACACATATCACAACACATAATTGACTCTTAAAAGTTTACGCGCGTTTTGTAAAGAACTCGAGTACTCACCAAACACCTCAAAGTCAATGGAAACCCGAACTCTATCGCTGCTCAGAACGCGGACGGCTCGAACCTGTAAATATCACGGATCCCAACAGATTAATACAACCTGACCGAATAACAATCGAAACACAAACACAATTATTATAAGCAAACACGACCCACGGAACCACCCCGAACGAATAGACCACGCCCAAAAACTCCCACCAGCAGCCGCCGCATCGCGGGCCCGCGCTTGGGCAACTCGGTCGCGCCGAGGCCATCGCGGCCGCGCTCACGCTGCATCAGCTCTGTGCAGGTCGCATAAATGGCGGAAACCAGAGGTGTTAACCTCCCTTACTCGACTCCAGCAGCCAAAAAGCTCTATAAAACTCATATGTAAATGACCCAAACATTTCAGAACTGAAACCCATAATTTCAGCAGCCTACACATACGAATTTTCATCAATTAAACCCAAAATCCTTACCTTGAAGCTCACAAATTCAAAGGAGGAGGAAGAAGAACTCAAATCAGCAACCAACTTTAATCCTTGCTGTCCAATTTGCACACACACACACACTGATCTCACACTTCACACACACAATGTCTGAAAATGGAAAGGAGAAGGAAAAGAAAGGATAAGGACATTTCATTCAAATCCATATATACGCTTTCCCCAATTAGAAAGTCCGAACCCGTCAAATCCGAACCCGATATCCCTTTTTCACAATTAATATCAAATTGACCCAATTAAATCCACGATCTCATAAATAATAATAATCCACTAATTATTAACTCGGAGATACGTATCACTCGGTCTCGACACGTTTAATCCACGAAACGGAATTTAATTGGACCAACGCAATAATATTAAAATAATGAGCCAGTAAATTAAATCCACGTACCAGGCTCAATTCCGGGATGTTACAAATCCTCTCCTCTTAAAAAGATTCCGTCCCGGAATCTAGCTCGAACTCGGGAACAGCTGCGGATATCGGCTTCTCATCTCGGCCTCGGGATCCCAGGTGGCACTATTACCCTTATGATGTCTCCACTGAACGAGTACTAGCGCGATTTCTTTATTTCGCAATCTCTTCACCTTTCGATCAGTAATCGCCTCAGGCTCCTCGACATATCTCAGATGATTATCCACGGTGATCTCGGATAACGGCACAAACTGATCATCCTTGGCCAAACATTTCCTCAGGTGAGTCACATGAAACGTATCGTGAACTCCGGCCAGCTCGGGAGGCAATCTCAATCTATACGCCTGATCTCGGACTCTGGAAATGATCTCGAACGGACCGATGTATCGCGGACTCAGCTTACCTCGGTGTCTGAATCTGATAACTACTTTCCACGACGATACTTTCAACATCACGCGGTCCCCGACACTGAACTCAAGCTCAGTTAGACGACGATCGGCATAACTCTTTTGTCGGCTCTGTGCCACTCTCATATGCTCGCGGATAACCGCTACCTTGTCGCTCGTCTCCTGTAGCAACTCAGGCCCACTGATAGGTCGCTCGCCGACCTCACCCCAACACACCGAGTTTAGGCACTTACACCCATACAGTGCCTCGAACGGAGCCATCTTGATAGAGGAATGGTAGCTGTTGTTGTACGCAAACTCGACCAACGGCAAGTGAACGTCCCAACTACCACTGAAATCGATCGCACAAGCTCTGAGCATATCCTCGAGAGTCTGATTCGTCCGCTCTGTCTGCCCGTCTGTCTGAGGTCTGTACGCTGTGCTCAACTGAACTCTGGTCCCTAGCTCGCACTGAAAACTCTGCCAGAATCTCGAAGTAAACCGCGTGTCTTTATCGGACGTAATCGACGTCGGAACGCCATGCCTCGAAACTATCTCACTAATGTACAACCGGGCCAACTAATCCATAGTGATGGTGCCCCGAACTGCTAGAAAATGGGCACTTTTGATCAACCGGTCCACAATCACCCAGATCATGTCATTGCCTCGAACGGTGCGCGGAAGTCTAACGATGAAGTCCATCGTGATATGATACCACTTCCACTCGGGGATCTCTAGAGGCTGCAAATGCCCGTGAGGCTTCTGATGCTCGGCCTTAACGCGCAGACAAGTAATACACTCCTCGACATATCGGCCCACATCTCTCTTCATCCCAGGCCACCAGTAATACTCACGCAGATCTTTATACATCTTGGTGCTCCCGGGGTGAATAGACAGTCTCGAACGGTGCGACTCATCTAGAATCAACTGTCGCAGATTACCGACTCTCGGAACCCAGACTCGGTCACGGAACACATATAAGCCTCTCCTATCTCTGCTCAACACCTCAAGCTGCCCTGTAAGCCGCTCTCTCTTCACATTCTCCGCCCGTAAACCCTCTAACTGAGCATGCCTCAGACTCTCCACAAGAGTCGATGTAACCTCGAGCCTCGCTGCTCGGGAAACCACTGTCTGACCGCGCGCCTTGCGGCTCAACGCATCGGCCACCACATTAGCCCTATCAGGATGGTACTGAATCTCGCAGTCATAATCTTTTAGTAACTCGAGGCTGCGCCGCTGTCTCATATTCAGCTCTTTCTGACTGAACAAGTACTGAAGACTCTTATGATCTGTATACACCACAAATCGCGAACCATACAAATAATGACGCCATATCTTCAACGCGAACACTATCGCGTCTAACTCAAGATCGTGCACGGTATGATTCTCCTCATAAGTCTTCAACTGTCGCGACGCATACGCAATCACCTTGCCCCGCTGCATCCGAACATAACCCAAACCGGTACCTGACGTATCACAGTAGACCACGAAATCCTCGGTACCCTCGGGCAATGCTAACACTGGCGCCTGACATAACCGGGACTTCAGCTCTCTGAATGCCGACTCCTGCTCATCGGACCATACAAAAGGAACGGACTGCCGTGTCAATCTCGTCAACGGCCTGGCAATCCTCGAGAAGTCCTGAATGAAGCGGCGGTAATACCCGGCTAGTCCTAAAAAGCTGCAGACCTCAGGCACAGTCTTCGGCGGCTCCCAACTCATCACGGCCTCTATCTTCGCCGGATCCACTGAAATACCCTCGGCGCTCACAACATGCCCAAAAACTGGACCTCGCGCAACCAGAACTCACACTTGGAGAACTTCGCATACAGTCGCTCCTTTCGCAGCACGGTCAAAACCTCTCGCAAGTGCTGCTCGTGGTCTTCGGCACTCCTCGAATAGATCAGGATGTCGTCGATAAACACTATTACGAACCGATCCAACATAGATCTACACACCCTGTTCATCAAATCCATGAATGCCGCGGGTGCGTTGGTCAGTCCGAAAGGCATAACTAGAAACTCATAATGGTCGTATCTCGTCCGAAACGCAGTCTTCGGAACATCGTCGTCTCTAACCCTCAGCTGATGATACCCTGATCTCAAATCAATCTTCGAGAAGAAGCTCGAACCCTGCAACTGGTCAAACAGATCGTCGATGCGTGGAAGCGGATAACAGTTCTTCACTGTCACTTTATTCAACTCTCGATAGTCGATACACATCCGCATAGAACCGTCCTTCTTCTTCACGAACAACACTGGAGCTCCCCACGGGGACGAACTCGGACGGATAAATCCACGATCCAGCAACTCCTGAAGCTGTGACATCATCTCTCGCATCTTAGTAGGTGCCAGCCTATAAGGCGTCTTTGCAATAGGCACCGCTCCAGGGATAAGGTCGATACGAAACTCAACCTGACGATCTGGCGGTAACCCAGGCAACTCCTCTGGGAATACCTCAGGGAACTCTCGAACTACAGGTATATCCGCCAGGGTCTTCTTCTCTAATCTGGCGTCAACAACATAGGCCAGAAAGGTCTCACATCCCTTCGCAACATATCTCTGAGCTCGAGCCATCGAAACAATACCGATCTCACCACGGCGCCTCTCGCCATATACTGTCACCGTCTCATTCTCTGAAATGGGTATCCGGATCATCTTCTTCGCACACAGAATATCGGCCTGCTTGGCTGTCATCCAATCCATACCCACTATCACGTCAAACTGCTGATCTCTATCGGCAGTAGATCGATCAAGAACCGGTGAGCATCTATCTCAAGGACAAAGTCTCTAAACACCCGACTCACTAACGCTGTACTAACGTCTACCCTCTCAACAACTAACGGAACAGGTAAAGCAGTAGGAGACATAGAAAAATATGCACAGAACACAACAGACACATACGAGCGATCTGCTCCAGAATCAAATAAAATACGAGCACTAAGCCCGTTCAGGATGTACGTACCGGAAACAACATCGGTGGACTCGCGGGCCTCCTCTGCCGTAGCCTGAAACACTCTGCCTCGGCCTCTAGGCGCTGACTCTCGGCGACTCGATGATGACAGCTCAGCTCTGGCACCGCTAGTGCTCGCTCCCTGCACAGCTGGCGGCGCATCCGGACAGTCTCTCGCAATATGACCTGGTCTCCCACAGCGGAAGCATAGGGAATCCCTCGAAGTACACGTAAAAGATGTGTGTGCCATACCGCCCACAACGATAACATCTGGGCTGCTCCGGCATGCAAGGACCGGAATGACGACGACGACACCTCTGACAGTCTCTCTCCCCGGCTAAACTGTCTGCCCGACTCCCTAATGAACCGACATGCTGCCCTGCTGGAGATGTAGAAAACGGCGCTCCATTTCCCGGCGCTCATCGCGGGGAATATACTGAAGCTCGAAGATAGCACGAAACTGATCCCACGACATAGCATATGCTGCTGCAGTAGTCATCGATGACTCAGTGGACTTCCACCACTGTGAAGCCCCTCCCTTCAGTAAATAAGCTGCGTAACCAACCATATCACGTGGATCGACATGGGCGACTCGGAAAGCCGCCTCGATCTCTCTCTCCCAAGCCAAAGCCACACCCGGTTCACCACCGCCTCGAAACTGAGGTGGGACTCCTGCCATAAAGTCCTTAAAGGACCCACCCCTCACAGAAGAAGACGAAGATGCCCCAACCCCTGTCTCAACACTGGTCACTGGCGGCAGATCAGATCTCTGTCGCTGCTGATCTCTCTCTCTATAGAACTCAGTCAACACCGCTAGCATCTCTGACCGGCGGATATACTCATCTCCTGCTGGTCTCTCAGGCCCAGATCCCTCACCATGGTCTGCCATAACTACCTGCACATATCACAAAGGTAAGATAACAGATCAACCACCCAGTGTTATACAATAAGCTAGGTCAGTTAATTGCGCTAAACTCAGTCTCAGGGAAGAATCCCACGGATCTGAACACGGTAAGAGCTCAAGCATCCACAGATACTCAATACTGAAACCACAAGCTCTGATATCCACAGATATCACGCTGCATCAGCTCTGTGCAGGTCGCAAAAATGGCGGAAACCAGAGGTGTTAACCTCCCTTACTCGACTCCAGCAGCCAAAAAGCTCTATAAAACTCATATGTAACTGACCCAAACATTTCAGAACTGAAACCCATAATTTCAGCAGCATACACATACGAATTTTCATCAATTAAACCCAAAATCCTTACCTTGAAGCTCACAAATTCAAAGGAGGAGGAAGACGAACTCAAATAAGCAACCAACTTCAATCCTTGCTGTCCAATTTGCACACACACACACACTGATCTCACACTTCACACACACACTTTCTGAAAATGGGAAGGGGAAGGAAAAGAAAGGATAAGGACATTTCATTCAAATCCATATATACGCTTTCCCCAACTAGATAGTCCGAACCCGTCAAATCCGAACCCGATATCACTTTTTCACAATTATTATCAAATTGACCCAATTAAATCCACGATCTCATAAATAATAATAATCCACTAATTATTAACTTGGAGACACGTATCACTCGGTCTCGACACGTTTAATCCACGAAACGGAATTTAATTGGACCAACGCAATAATATTAAAATAATGAGCCAGTAAATTAAATCCACGTACCAGGCTCAATTCCGGGATGTTACATGGATGTTTGCTATGGTTTATAGATACTTGTATGTATCTCCTCTTTATTTTGTAGAAATTACAAACATTAAACATCTTATACTTGTATCTCCTCTTTATTTTTGAGGATGGCTCACTAGACTCGCATACACCTTAAGGCATGTTGCTATATTCTGTTTAACATAAATGACACCCCTGTTGGGCAATCCATATCCATTTAAATGCTTACAATCAGATCACAAATAAGGATCCATGTATGTGTGCAGAACAATTTGCTTGTGTATGTCGAAGTGCAAAAGATAATGGAGAGAAAAGATAGTATTTACATAACTAACTTTTATTAATCCAACACACACAATAGTTATTTTGTGTCAAACCTTGATCATGGAGGTTGTTTTTGAATTGCAGACTATGAATATTTTAGTTATTCAGTACATCATCAATTCATGATTATTCATAAACTAGTAGCCTTGTGTTGTTTGATTATATCATCTACTATAAGGGTTGGATGAATGTTTAAGCTATTATTTTTAGCTTGATTTTTATTGTGTTTTTTAGTTGACGAGCATGATTTAGTTGTTATCTTCATTTACAATTGTCTGCAAGTAGAATTACGGCCTCTTAAATTGCTTGTACATTTTCATTATATAGATTTGCAGCATGCCTTATGGTGATATACTACCAAAGCCATGCATTTGAAATTGGATTCACTTCTAAAATATCACATCCAACAACTTGTTAAATTGCTTGTACATTTTCATTATATAGATTTGCATGAGGCCTTACCTTGGAAGTATATCTCAGTACTGTTGGTTTGTTTTAGTTTCTTAGGTACTTTTTGATGGATCATGCTTTGTGAAAAGGTTAGTTGAAACCAAATCTCATTGGAAATTGTCTATTTGAATCGTGATATACTACCAAAGCCATGAACATGTAAATATAAGTTAAAACCGAATCTCATTTACTGTTTCGTACTTTATAGACGAGAGAGGGCTGATGGTTGACGGAATTGAGTTCGGCCCACATTGAAAGGTTAGTTGATAAATAGTCCGGCTTTATTTGGGTTTATAATAAAGCCACCCCCATCTAAGCAAGGTTAAAATAACCGGGCTATATTATCATTTTAACGTGGCTCTATTATGCTTTCTCTATTAGTGTGCTTCTGTTTTGTTGTTTTTATTGCAGAAATTGAGAGGATAAATGGCTTTCTGTCTGAGTTTCGAACTCCACAAACCAAAAGATGGACCATTTTCGAGGTACTGGCTTTTGAATTAAATCATCAAATTAAACATCTAAAATGCTTGAATCATCGATTCTTTACTAATTAAGATCATGCATGTAGTTTAATTCAAGTTTTGAACAACTCACCACCCGCAAATCAAAGATCATCATCCGCAAGTCATCATAAGGACGGTATAAAGTTTTATCTTTGATCATACATGATATTTGTACTATAAACCAGTACATCATGTAGTTTGTGTGTATATATAATTCATAATTAATTTGATGAATAAAATTGACAGGTATTGGTTCATAAATTGCATCAACATGATGAGTTTTTCAAGTGAAGCTTGAAGCAATTTAAAATTTGAAACTTCTAGCTAGATGGTTATTTTGTTGGTTTTTGTATTAGTATTTGGTTCAACATGTAGACATGTTATGCACTTTTTTGTTATGTATTTTAATTATCGTCGAAAGACAAGTTAAGTTTATTATACCTAAGTGTTTTGAACATTTAATGATTTGTATGAATTGTGTTTTTATTGTTTAAAATCTATTCTAATGAAATTACAATTAAATGTAAAATATTATTACATATGGATTGTTAATGTTTGTGTAAAAAAATATGTGTCACTAAAGAAATTTGTTGTTACAAAAAAGGAAATCATACATTTTGTGGCTTAAAAAAGTGCCACTAAAATACGTAAGACCTGCAGCAGCACATTCATAAAGTGCCACTAAATATCTTTAGTGGCAGTGCTTTTAGTGACACTTTTTCTTTGTGCCAGTGATTCTTTTAAGAGTCTTTAGTGGCACATTTATTGTATTTAGTGGCACATATTCTATGCCACTAAATGGCCTTTTTTTGTAGTGTATGGACTCCACCAAGCCCCAAGAGCATGGTATGACACTTTGTCATCATACCTTCTACAAAATGGATTCAAGAGAGGTACTCTGGGCAAAACATTGTTCACAAAGTCCATCAAATCAGAGATTTTTCTTGTTCAGATCTATGTTGATGATATCATTTTTGGGTCCACATATGACATTCTGTGCAAGGAGTTTGAGACATTGATGCACAAAAAGTTTCAAATTAGTTCAATGGGAGAACTAACCTTCTTTCTAGGATTGCAGGTCAAGCAGAAGCCCACATGACTTTTTATATGTGAATCAAAGTATGTTAATGACATCCTGGAAAAGTTTGGCTACAAAGATACCAAAGTTGCTAGTACTCCAATGGACACTCACAAGCAGCTTGATGCAGACAAAGATGGAGTGGATGTGGACATTCACCTATATAGATCCTTGATAGGTTCACTAATGTATCTCACATCTTCTAGACCTGATATAATGTTTGTTGTTTGTGTTTGTGCCAGGTTTAAATGTGCTCCAAAGGACTCACATCTGTTTGCTGTTAAGAGAATTTTTAGATACCTCAAGGGCCAACCACAGTTGGGCCTATGGTATCCTAAAGACTCTCCTCTTGAACTAAGAGCCTATTCTGACAGTGACTATGGAGGCTGCAACATTGACAGAAAATCTACAACTGGTGGATGTCAATATCTAGGAGCAAGACTGGTCTCTTGGCAGTGCAAACAGAAAACAACTGTTTCCACCTCCTCTACTGAAGCAGAATATGTAGCAGCTGCCAGCTGCTGTTCCCAAGTGATGTGGATTCAGAATCAACTGAGAGACTATGGTATGAACTTTCTGTTTACTCCTATTTACATTGACAATTCAAGTGCAATAAGCATTGTACAAAATCCAGTAAAATTTCCCAAAACCAAGCACATAGACATAGATTTCATTTTATAAGAGATTGTAATGAGAAGAAATTAATCCAAGTTACCAAAATTTATACAGATGATCAGTTAGCTGATCTATTTACAATACCATTTGATGTCGGAAGATTCACCTTCCTAGTATCAAATATTGGTATGGTTAACATGGATTAATTTGTTTTTCATCATTCTCTCTTAGTTTATGAAGTACATATTTATTTCATGTGCTTGATTAAGGGGGAGACACTGTTTCATAAGAATATGCTTAATTTTCAACACACAGCTTGAGTCTTTTCTCAAGCTGCTAGTTCATTTCACTAGAACTGTTACTTGTTTTCACTTGATCTGTCAAAGTGTGCAGGGTAATTCTGTAATTTATTAAAAGTGTGTGCGTGGGATTAGATATTTTTGAAATGCCCAAACCTTTAAAGGTTCCAATTTCATTTTATTGCAACTACCAGGTGCAAGAAAATATCTTCCATGATCTTTTCTTTCTCTCTCTGAGCGATTCACACACAAATCTTTCAAACCCTAAATCATCGACTTGATCATCAATGGAGTTTGTTAAAGAACATAACTGTCTCCCTTATTCTCTCAAACATACTGACCTTCAACCATTCCACGACATGATGGACTTCCTTTGAAGTTCCCATATCCATCATGCCCTCACTGTAAATCCCACCATCTATGTGTCTCATATAGAGCAGTTCTGGAAATATGTCACAGTCAAAACCATCAATGGAGTAACGTCTTTTGCATCCACAATCGATGGCAACTCTATTACTATTTATGAGGAGACCGTCCAACAACATTTGCATCTTCAAGATGCCTCAGGTATATCAGATCAATCCCTTACTGCCTTACATGAAGGACTTTTTGCAATAGGGTATAAGGGCCCTACTGATTCGTTTACTTTCTTTAAAGCACACTTTGCCCCTAAGTGGAAGTATCTTGTGCATATCATTCAACAATGGATAAGCCCCAAAAGAACTGGTTGGTCTGAGTATCCCTCAAACATTGCCACTGCTTTAGTGTGTCTATCAATAGGCCAATAGTTCAACTTTTCAAATATGATTTTTCAAGGAATGTTGAGGCATAATGCCCTAAAGAATGGGAAATTCTTGATGTATCCACGATTTTTGGCTGAAACTATTGTAAGATCTTGCAATAATTTTAATATACATAAAAGGATACATGTTTCCCATAGGCACTCTTTACCATTAATTATTAGATTTTTAAAACCTAGTGCCAATTTTTTGAATGTGGATGTCCCATTGGCTTATGCAATGTTGGGCATCAATCCAACAAACAAAAGAGAGGGACCTGAGAAGGCTCAACCATCCATCACTACTTCACCCCCAGGACCCCAACCCACTCCTCATGATACAAACATTCCATCGGCTCCTTCTATCACACATACATCCCCTCCCTCCACACTCCTACAATACAAAAGACAAAGGGTTTCAGGAGCTCCTTCCTCCTCAGCCCAAGCACCAGTGCCAAATATCCCTGTGCAGGAGGACACTGCTGCACAGAATATCCAAAGGGAACCCACTGAGGTCACTCCCACCCTCAATTTGGAGGTGGACATTCCATCAGAGAATGTCCATATGGGGTTTGTGGCTGACACTACTGATGTCTCTGCACAAGAGGCACAGGCCAGTATCAACATCTCTAAGACCACACCCATGACAATAGAGGGTGTGCAAGCACCTTCTGGAAGTCCCCAGTACCAAGAACAAAGGGGCCCAGATGTTTCTACCTCTGGAATTCCTGCCAGTGATAGATCTCAAATACCACTATCATTTGATGATCTTGAGGCTTGTCTGCAACTCATGGTATTGACGGATCCACAACTAAAACCTGTTGTAGCCCTATTGGAACATTATAAGTCCCTTATTGCTACACAGGGGGCACAAATCATAGCTCTGCAACAGACCATAGCAGCTCAACATCAACGACTGGATTATTTTCACCAAGGGTTCACCCTATATGGAAATAAGATTATTCAACTTCAGAAGATGGTTCGAACCCTAATTGCAAAGGTTTTAGGTCCACCTGGCCAAACCAATGCATCCAAAGAGGGGGAGAATCAAGAGATCCCACCTTCAGTCCAAACAGCTTCAACCTCCCTTCTAACAGTCCCAGTCTCTAGGCTAACAGTTCCAACAACTACTCAAGTTGTTAGCCTAGAAACTCAAGCTGCTCATATCAGAACAACTGGAGTTGTCATCAGAAAAGGCTCTCAGGCTCCTATCACAACAGTCCAATCCACAGCATCAGCTTTTAGATATAAGGGTAAAGGCATTCTCATTGAATCTCCAAAGATTAAATTCTCCTCTAAAGAAGCCCAGATTGCTCATGATGCTGAATTAGCAAGGAAATTAGCAGAGGAACAGGATGAACTCTTAGACAAGCAAACTCATGCTCAAATGAAAGATGATGAAACCTTAGGGGACTATCTAAGAGGGTTTGTGGTCAAGCAGAATCAGAAGAAAAGGAAAATTCCAACAGGGCATTCAAAGACTAAACATTGAAAATTTTTGATAAACTTCTGTGCATTAGTTGGAATACCAAGAATAATGGCTCAGTCATGGCCAACAGAAAAGCTTCAGGCCTTACATGACAAGGAGATGGAAAACCAAGAAGCAGCCAAAGTCTCTCAACAAGTCCAAAACCAACAAGAACCTCCTTAAGCTGGTGTCAGTGATCCTCCTCCTCAAACAAAGGTTGAGCAGGTCAAAAGAATATTATTTGAACAATAGCTTCAAAAGGCTTTAGAAATTGAAAAGGCCCTGGATCAGTATGACTTCTCCAAACCGCCTATTACTTACTAGTATGCCAAATCAATGGATAACATTGATTTGAACTATCATTTTGTAATCAGAAGAGAAGCTGGTCCAGGATAAGAATATAAGAGCCTAGTTCAGATGACACAAAGGTTGACCAGAGATGATCTGACAAAATTGCATCACACTGGATCTGTTAGTCATTCAAGGTTTCACTGTGTATGGGTTCAAAGTAATGTAAAAGACCTTTGAAGCATTTTTGATCCAGAGTCTACAAAAGGGGAAATGGAAGCTGCCAAGGAGATGAAGATTGTACAGGTTGATATATATGCCAAATCAATGACATATAGACTCAAATTTGCAGACGGATCCAACAGGTTCTACATTTTTGAGTTCTTTAATCTGCCAAGGGCTTGGCTACTCCAAATAAGCTCAATGAAAATTCACTGTGATAAAAAGGAGTTGAAAAGAGATTTCATAAAGGCAATAAATCAGAAACTTTCACAATTGTAAGTTTTTGGATGCCTTAGTCTGTAGATAACAGTTTTACTTTGTTTTATTTCCTTATTTTGTATAGAAACTTAAAGTCTTGTGTAAAGATTTTAAGTTAGGGGGAGATTGTTGGGAAATATTCTAAGTATGTCAAGCTGTTAGTTGGATTTCTCAGACTGTTAGTAGATTTTCTGTGTAATTACAAAGTTCAAGCTGTTAGTTGAGCAAGTTCGAGCTGCTAGTTCAAAAGTTCAAGCTGCTCAAGTTCAAGCTGCTCAACAGATAAACTTCAAGCTTCTCAACAGTTTAAGAAACAGAAAGTGTTGAAATTCAGGAAGAGATTTATATTTGAAGATTCAAGCATATCTACTACCAGAGAAATCAGAGTTTCTCAAGGAAACAAATCAGAAGGCTTTATATACAGATAGAATAGGTTTTTCTATTGTAAGGCTGCACGTACAAGTTTTGATTCAATTGTAATTGCTTTCTGATTAAGTTTCTCAAGCCTCTAAGGTTGTAAAACCCTTAGAACAGTTTGTGTTCTTCGTCTAATCAAACAGATTAGAGGTGATTGTAATCAGTGAGTTGGCAATGCAAAAGATTTGATGTTTTATTATAATTATATGTTATTTGTTCTGAAAGTTTTTCTTAGAACAATTAAGTGTTATTCCGCAAACCAGTTAATCTTAGGTGGTGACTTTTGATCCTGACATTTCTTAAGGTTGATAAGTTCGTATTTCCTGTAGACTTTGTCATTATGGATATGCATGAAGACAGCTCTGTTCCTCTCACTCTAAGGCATCCATTTTTAGCGACATCTCGTGCGATGATCGATGTTCTTGATAGGAAGTTGAACCTTAGAGTGGGAGATGAGCATGTCAGTTTGATGTTGACAAAGCTATGCACAGAGCTGAAGATACTGTGGTTGATTTGCTTTGTTCGGTCCTATAGTTCATCAGACATAGAGATGCATCCCGAGATTGATGAGACACTCATCAAGTCTATGTTGGCTGGGTTTGAGAGATCAACTTCCTTTGATGATAGAGAGTCTATTGATGATGATATCCCTAATTGCCATTTGTCTCTTGATTCTGATCACTCGATTTGTCTATCTGATCTTCTTGATATCTTTCCTTGGTGCATGATTGAGTCATCTCCTATTCATGAGGAGATGTGAGGAGGAGATTTTTAGGTTAGATCCAAAGGAAAGTATCAAATCAAAATCTCGATTGAAGATCCTCCTATTTCTAGAGCTAAAAGAGTTACCTGCACATTTAGAGTATGCTTTTCTCGAGGGGTCGTCTCAGCTTTCAGTTATTATAGCCAAAGACCTCTCACTTATAGAGAAAACTAGGTTAATTCAGGTCTTGAAATCCCATAAGCAGGTCATAGCATGGAAATTTTCTGATATCAAGGGAATCAATCCTGCTTATTGTACTCACAAGATACCTATGGAGGAGGATTTCAAGCCTGTGATTCAACCTCAAAGGAGGGTGAATCCAAAATTTCACGAGGTTATCAAGAAAGAAGTGTTGAAGTTTCTTGATGCTGGGATGATATATCCTATCTCTGATTCAACTTGGGTTAGTCCGATTCACGTGGTCCCGAAGAAAGGGGGGATGACCATCATTCTTAACGAGAATAATGAATTGATTCCATCTAGGACAGCCACGGGTTGGCGAGTTTGTATCGACTATCGCAAACTCAATGATGCCACTCGTAAGGATCATTTTTCGTTGCCCTTTATAGATCAAATGCTTAAGAGACTGTCAGGGAATGAGTTTTATTGTTTCCTAGATGGTTTTTTGGATTACTTTCATAACCCTATTACCGCCGAGGACCCGGACAAGACCACTTTCACATGTCCCTACGGATCGTTCGCATATCGGCATATGCCTTTTGGCTTATGCAATGCTCCAACGACGTTCCAGCGATGTATGATAGCTATCTTTAATGATATGCTAGAAAAGAGTGTGGAAGTGTTTATGGATGACTTTTCTATGTTCGGTAGTTCCTTCTCGTCGTGCCTATCGAATTTGGATAGTACGCTTGCCCGATGTGAGGAGGCCAATTTGGTCCTCAATTGGGAGAAGTGTCACTTTATGGTGTGAGAATGAATTGTTCTTGGGCATAAAATCTCTGCTAAGGGCATTGAGGTTGATAGAGCTAAGATAGAGACCATATCTAAGCTGTCTTACCCTACTTCTATTTGAGCGGTTCGAAGTTTCCTTGGGCATGCCGGTTTTTACCAACGCTTTATAAAAGATTTTTCATCGATTGCCCGTCCCATGACAAGGCTTTTGGAAAAGGATGCCACATTTGATTTTGATGATTCTTGTGTGCAGGCCATTGATACTTTGAAGGAAAAGCTTGTCACTGCCCCTATCATGGTGGCTCCCGACTGGGAGTTACCATCTGAGTTGATATGTGATGCTAGTGATTTTGCTGTGGGGGCAGTGTTGGGACAACGTAAGGAAAACCGTTTTAATGCTAGATACTATGCTAGCAAGACTCTTACTTATGCTCAGCACAATTATACCACTAGTGAGAAAGAGCTGCAAGCTATAGTATATGCATTTGAGAAGTTTAGATCTTATTTGATTCTCTCAAAGACAGTGGTTTTCACATATCACTCAACTTTGAGATATATTTCTCAGAAGCAGGATGCCAAGGCCCGCTTGATTCGATGGATCCTACTCTTACAAGAGTTTGACATCAAGGTCAAAGACAAACGTGGGGCCGAGAATTTAGCTGCTGTTGAGCTGATTAGAGAATCCTGACCTGCATCCTCTTGAAGATTCTGCTATTAGGGCGTCTTTCCTAGATGAGTCCCTTTGTTCAGCACAGACAGTTGATGAATGCCCATGGTTTTCCGACTATGCAAACTATCTGGTGGGTAATGTCCTTGTCAAAGGTTTAACTCATCAGCAGCGAAAGAAATTCTTCAGAGATGTGAACAAGTATTTTTGGGATGACTCCTATCTCTTCCAAGTTTGTGCTGATCAGATTATTCGGCGTTTTGTTCATGGAAATGAGGTGATGCAGATCCTATACGCATCCCGCATCGGTCACATCGGAGGACACCATGGCGCAAATACCACAGCTCGGAAGGTATTTGATGCAGGATTTTACTAGCCTATGATCTTTAAAAACGCTAGGGATTATGTGAAAGTGTAGGTCCCAAAAGGTTTCCCAAGTATATAGTTCTAAGCTGTAGAGGGAGGTGAATACAACTATTTAAAAACTTTACAATCTTTTCTCAATGTTTGTGTGTATTATTAACAAGTGTTAATTACAAACAAGCTTGACTGCGGAAAGGTTCAAGCTGAGATGACAGATACAACAGTTGTTCAACTAATCTAAGACACACTCAGACTAGATATAATGACTACACTCACTTAGATGCACTCACTGATTTTACAAGACTCAGATGGACAGCTTGAATAAGAACAGCTTAGACACAAATACTGTTATATTCAAGAAGACTTGCATGCATGAAAAACACACTTTAATGCACGATCTGATTTCACACTCTTGATCTCTCACAATCCTTAGAAGCTTCCTTTTATACTCAAAAGGAGAATCTCAGTGAAGCTTCTTCATTGGACAGATGAGATAGTGGAAAGTCTTTCCAAAAAGACAAGACACCTTTTCTGCACATTCTGATAAAGCATATTTGTCTTCACATGGCAGAATCTTTGTCTTTTCCTTTTTGTCAATGTTGCATAAGGCTTTAACCAAAAGAGGAATGTCAACTTTGAATCTTTCTTCTTTTGCTAACGCCATATTGATATAAGAAAAGTTCTGTCACCCTTTTCAGATATCCGTTTTTCTTCATGTAACAGAACAGCATAGGCAAGCTGTGCAGTTCTGTTTTCCACTTTGTCTTCGACTTGTAAACTGATCTTGTAGCCAAAAACAATACATGAGGACTTGGAAACATATTCCATAAAGTGTTTAACCTGTTCACAATGAACAGGTTCTGTTCACAAAGAACACAACACTTATAAACTGTCCAAGCTGCTCAATAGAATAGAGTAGCGTAGACAGTTTATGTCCAGCCTGTTCAGCAGACAGAACAGCTTGGACAAACACTCTTTGTTGCAACGAATGCAACATGGTAAACAACTTTGGGCTGATATTGCAAATCACTTTTCAGGGTTCAATATGGCATAAACAGGCCTTAAATTATACCTTCGAGTGCATCAAACAGGTTTGATTAAAAATATCCCCCTAAGATGTAGAGCATGTTTGACTGAGGTCTTTTTGTGCCTAACAATCTCCCCCTATTTGCAATAATCACTATGAGCTGATTTAATCAATAATCACTATACATTTTACAATACATCTTGCTGAAATGAAATTACAACATTTAAGTAAAGTAAAAGATCAGTTTATATATACTGATTTTAATTACATAAACAACACATGTTTTTACAAAAGTACAACTAGGTACTAGTGTATATTACAACTAATGTAAATAAGAAAAGTTACAACTAATGCAACTGAGTACAACTAATGTACAAAAGAGTTCAACAATTTGGACTGTTGATGTTGGGAGCAGATAATGGCAAGCCTGTCCAACAGATGGATAGCTTCCATTCTTCACCTACTCAGATATTAGTTGGACTTCACTGCATTGGTGGTGGCAGTCCTTCTTCAAAAATTCTTTCAAGTTCATCCCTTGTTTCCTCCAGATCTTGAATTTCAACTTTGAGAAACATAAATTTGGGATCTTGAAGCTCTCCTTTCTCATAAAAGCCTCTGAGCTGGTCCCAGATGGCTGCTCTCCACTTGCTAGAATGCCTGAAGGAGTTTGCAAGTCTGAAGGCCCCAAGCTGTTTGAAACCGACTTTATGAAGATCTGATGCTCTTTGAAAGCATTTCTTCTGTGTCAGGGGATCCACAAAAATGCCCGCAACTCAGGTTCTTCAATCACTTTTCCTTCTTCAAACTCAACTCCTCTGGGCAGGCTATGGTCAACTCCTTTGATCTCTACAGCATAGTCACCTTGATCAATCAAGATCAGGAGTTCCTCCAGCTCAGAATCCTTTCTGGTGCTCCTGGCCTTTATTTTGGGGTAAGTCACAGAGACACCCTCACTTACATCTTTTGAGATCAGGCCAAGGTCTTTCACTCTCTCCATCAGCTTCTTAACATATTCCCTGATAGTCTTAGCCGTTTCAGACTTAGACTGGCTCAGGGCAACTGCCAGCTCAACCCATTCCTTGTACCCCATTTGTGCAACATCAGTGTAGTCATAAGATTCCAATTCTGGGCCTGTAGCACCCATTCTGGTTATTTGCAGCTTCCACTGTTTGCCTTTTCCTAAGATCGGGACAGCTTTGACAATAGATTCCTTGGCAAGTCTTCAATCAGCAACATCATAAAACTTTTTCCTTGCCAACTTGTTAAAATGGAACTGGGCCCTTGCAGAGGATGCTTGCTTGGGTTTGGTCACAAAGACCAGAGCACCCTTTTCCTGTACACCTTCCTTTTCACCAGCTGATTCTCTAGCAGCTTCAAGCAGTTTTCTTTGCACATCCAAAGAAGGCATTTTGGTTTTGCTTGCCTCTTTGAATGCAAGAGATATGACAGCTTTGGCAGAGGCTTCTTCTTTTAACAGTATTTCCAGGACTTCGAGCTGTTCATCACTGAGCTCATAGTATTTTTCAATAGGGACACCCATTTCTTTAGGCCTGGATTTGTAAAACTTTAGCTCTGCTGCTTTTTGGCAGTCAGGGTCAAAAACTGCTTTTCCCTTTCCTTTGGCTGTTGTAGTGGTAATAGCTTCAAGAATGTCTTTCTCTTCTTCTTCTTCTTCATCCAGAATAAGATGCCTCTTTCTGCTGCTTGGCCTGTCCTCAGGAATGAATTCCTCCCCCTTAAACTGTGCAGGGTTTGGAGATCCAGCCTGAGTAGGCTGAGCAGCTTCAGGTTGATGAGAGGCACCTTTAGCAGGACCTGTACCTGTTACCGATGCACCTGTGTTTGACCAGTAGATGCTGATTTCTCATTAAGAGAAGAAGTTTTCTCTCCCTTAGACTTAGTCTTCGAGGCAGACAACTTCTCCCCCTTTGAAGGAGATGGACCAGCACCTTCAACAACTGGTCTACCTGAAGAAACAAATTCAGCAGGCTTTGCAGCAGTTTTGGCAGTAGGTTTGGGACTAACCAGGCTATGCACTAAGAAAGCCAGGCTGTCCTTCACGTCTGCAAGTTGGGAAACACAGGTTTGAAGAGAAGATGTTTGGGATACAATAATAGAGGTCAACTTAAGAATATTTTCTCTATCCGAAGATGTGAATAGCAGACTTTGAAGCTGTGCAAGATGTAACTCAAGAGAGTCCTGCACATCAGCAAGGTTTGCTGACGCAGAATTTGATGGAGAGACTATTAGAGTGTTCAGGCTGGCCAGTGTATCAGGGTAGGTAGAATTGCAAGTAGTGAGGAGAGTGGACAGCTGTTGGGATAGGGCTATCATAGAGGACACAGAGTCCTGTTGGTGTGAAAGAATTGTGAAGACGAAAGTGAAGATACTTTGCAGTTGCGCAGTGAGTGTAAGCAGCTGTGAGGAGTTGTCAGTTTGAGGAGTGGATGGGAAGGAATTCTTGAACACATCAAAGAATCCTTTGAGCTGTTCAGACACAGAGTCTGAAATTAGAGAGGGTAGAGAAGACATTGAATTTTCTAAAGAGCCAACTTTGTTGGTCAGCAAGGAAAGCTGATCCTTCAAAGGCAGATCTTTAGAGGATGGAGGTGTATGGGTAGACTGTTTGGATTGTGTGGAGGGTGATGAAGAGGATGAGGCTGGTGTTTGGGGATGTGATGGAGAAGGAGAAGGTACATTGGAAACAAGCTCCATAGCCTGGGCAAAAGTGATGTGGCCCAACTTGGAGTGGTCGATAGGTCCTTCAGTAGTGGCTGTAGCTGCATAATCGTGAGAGGGGGTAGAGGTTGGTAGCCTTTTAGATGCTGCTTGTGTTGCAGCACTTTCATTAAGGATAGGGGTGGTTCCCTCTGCAGCACCTTGGTTTAAAGGTACCTCATCATTGGGAGATGGGATTTGCATTTCAACATCAGCAGTGGTGAAACCTGCTGATGGAGTTTGCATACGAGGAGCAGCCTCACCAAAGGGATGTTCTGTTCCCTGTGGTTCATCAGCTTGGGTGGTTGGTCCTTCAACAACTGTTGGGTGTACAACAGATGTATCATGAGGAGCAGAAATTGGAGGCTGAGCTACTGGATGGTCTAATCCAGCAGTGTGGGCACCTCGTGCAGACTTAGGGTGTAAAGAAGTATGATGTAGGGACTGTGTGGACTTAGTATGGAGTGGAGAGAACTCTTGTCTTTCAATATTCTCAGCCTGTTGGGAGGCCGAAATAGTTGATGTGACTGTCTCCATATGTACAACTGGTTCCTGTTGGGAGGAACCAAAGGGTCTAGGCTGACTCTGGATGGACTCTTTTTGGAGTGAAGCAGGCTCCAAATGTGCTGAACCTTCTCCCAAAATAGGAGAGGCAGCAGGGTGTGCTTCTTTTTCAACTGAACCCTGTTGAGAGGGAATAGAGGGGCTGGTCTGGGCTGTTTTGGCTGTTGGTTTCTTTTTGGCAAGGGATTTTCGTTGGTATGATCTGAGAGATGAGGTGGGTGATTGTGGGGAAGTGATGAGAGGTTCTGATTGGACTGGTTTGGAGACTGGGTCAGAAGCAGGAGGGTTGGCCTGTTCCATAGTCTCAGGTGCCACAGAGGCACCAGCCACAGAGGCTTCAGGTTCAACAAATGAACCAGGGTGAGAAGTCTGCTCCCCCTCAGCCACAGAGGCTGATCGTGCAGGCTTAGACTTGGTTGTTTTGGCCTTCTTGGGGACAGGCCCAGCTTCAGTCGTTTCTAGGGTCCTCTTAACAAACTTGACCCTGGATTTGGATTTTCCTTTGGGAGCAGCTTCTGGATCCACCCTCACAGCAGAGGGTCCTTCCACCAATCCTAGCAGCCTCCTCATTGGAGTAGATAGAGGAGGCTCATTTGGGAGAACCGGAGTGTAGAAAACTCTATTTCCTATAACAGGAAATGCAGTAGTACGAGGTAAAGGCTGAGAGTTATACAGATGCTCACCACAAACGTGCTTGAAGATGAGGCTCAAAAATCTGGGATAACGAACAGCAGCTGGACGTGTCTCCTGCTGTACCAGATTCCTCAAATTCATGAAAATCCATCTGGCCATGTTGATTGTAGTCCCATCCACAAACTGTAGGACTATAGGAATATCATCACGGCTTAGTTGGTCAAAGGAGCCAACCTTACTGCTAAAGCACATAACCACAGAGGCAAATAAGAAACTGTAGGTCGGAGACAAATCCTTCCTAAATAGCGTGGCTCCAACTTTGGGTTCTGCTACACCACAGAAGTGCAGCAGATTCTTCATCTGTTCATCTACAGGCTATGGCTGATCATAAGTTTCAGCCACAGGGAGACGAAGAGCTTCCCTGATCAGACGAGTGGTGATCTCAATGGTCTGAGTCCCATTGAGTATTGTGCCCCTGATGACTTTGGTATCTGTGTTGTAGGCACAGGTGTACCAGAACTCATACAATATTTCCTGGTACAGGACACTAGGAGTGGCAGTCATGGCATAGTTCAGAGGATTAACTTTCAGAAACTCCACCATTTCTTCGTAGCCTTTCCCCACATAGCTTTTGGAGATGGTTAGGTTCTCAAGGTAGTTGGTAGGTTTCAGGGTTAGCATTATGGTGACAGATGAATGTTTTTGAACATCAGCACCAACAAATACTGGTAGAAAGGGGTTGTTTCGGTGAGCCATTTGGGAAGCAGTGAAAGTAGTAGAAGCACAGGACACTTAGTCGAGGTTTAGGGTTCTTAGGAAATTATGGAGGTAGTGAGGAAGACGAAGATGAAACAGTAGGGGGTATTTATAGGATTTGAATGTGAGTGGGTATGAGAGAGAAACGTTTGGGCGGTTGATTTGAAATGTTCGTTAACGGAAAACGGAATGGTTGTCCATGTCAGAACGGTTGTCAGACCACTTGAGCCCTTTTTATTCACTAACACACGTAAACACACATTATCCGCAGTAATTAAGTTAAATAAAAACAAAAATTAAGTAACTTAATTGTGAAGAAAGGTAATAAAAACTGATGGTCTAAGCTGTTGGTCAAACCTGTGATAAGTAGGGTCATCACAAGTTGTTCACTCTTCAGGCTGGTCCTTCAACCTGTTCAGCTATGTAAGAACATGTTGTGTTCAATAGCTGATCAGGTTACAAGACAATGTCTTGTATGACAGATTGAGAGAGTGAGCAGGGTGGGGTTTGATCATCAGATCAGGCTTGACATATAAGCTGTTATTTGTCAAACTTGTTACATGCTCAAGCTGTTGAAGTTTTGAAGAAAATGGCTAAGTAGAGAACATGCATAGCCTGTTCTGTCTAAGCTGTTCTGCGAAACTTGAGCAGTGTGAGACATATAATGACTTACAAAATTTTGGAAACTTAGTCACTTTTGTTTAGCATGCCCAGCCTGCTTACCAGATAGTTAAACCTGTTTTCATCAAGAGGTTTGGTGAAAATGTCTGCAAGCTGTTCATCTGTGGAAATAAAACTTACCTCCACATTACCTTTCTGAATGTGATCCCTGATGAAGTGATGTCTGACCTCTATATGCTTTGTTTCAGGAGTGAAACACTGGATTGTTGGAGATGGCTATGACACTTGTATTGTCACATAGAATAGGAGTTTTACTATATACAACTCCATAGTCTTCAAGTTGATGCTGCATCCACAGAATCTGCCCACGGCAGCTTCCAGCAGCAATGTACTCAGCTTCAGCAGTAGAAGTAGAAACTGAGTTCTACTTCTTGCTACACCAACTTATCAACTTACCACTAAGGAGTTGGCATCCACCTGTTGTGCTTTTCTTGTCTAGTCTACAGCCTGCAAATTCAGAATCTGAATAACCTGTTAGCTCAAGGCTTGAGTCTTTGGGATACCAAAGACCCAAACCTGGTGTACCCATAAGGTATCTGAAGATTCTTTTCACAGTGGCTAGATGTGATTCTTTTGGATCAACTTGGAACCTAGCACATAAACAAGTAGCAAACATAATATCAGGTCTACTAGCAGTTAAATACAGCAAGCTCCCAATCGTGCCTCTGTAAGCTGTTACTGAAACAGCTTTTCCACTGGCATCTACATCCAACTTTACATTGGTTGCCATTGGAGTTTTAATAGGAGAACTTTGATCAAATTTAAACCTTTTCAATAGATCTAAAGTATACTTTATTTGATTTATGAAAATGCCATTTGAGGTTTGTTTAACCTGTAATCCTAATAAGAAAGTAAGTTCTCCCATCATACACATTTCATATTTTGATTTCATGAGTAATGAAAAATTCTTACATAATTGCTCATTAGTAGAACCAAATATTATGTCATCCATATATATTTGAACAAGCATAATATCTGACTTCACCTTCTTTATGACCAGTGTGGTATCCACTTTACCTCTAGAATAACCATTGCTTATAAGGAAATCAGTAAGAGTGTCATACCAGGCTCTAAGGGCTTCTTTTAGACCATAGAGAGCTTTGTCCAACTTATAGACAAAACCTGGATGATGTTCATTTTCAAAACCTGGAGGCTGCTTGACAATGACTTCTTCTTGCAGCTTACCATTTAAAAATGCACTATTCACATCCATTTGAAATACCTTCATGCTCTTATGAGCAGCGTAGGCTGGAAACAAACGAATTGCCTCTAGCCTGGCCACAGGAGCAAATGTTTCATCATAGTCAACGCCTTCCACCTATTTGTAGCCTCGAGCAACCAGTCTTGCCTTATTTCTAATTACATGACCTTGCTCATCCATCTTGTTCCTGTAAACCCATTTGGTGCCAATTATAGATTTACCTTTAGGAGCAGGGACTAGCTTCCATACATTGTTTCTCTCAAACTAATTGAGTTCCTCTTTCATGGCAGTGATCCAATTGGCATCTTTAAGTGCTTCATCCAATTTCTTTGGCTCCATTTGGTACACAAAGCTAAAGAACATACAAAAGTTCCCTAAGCTGTCCCATCTTGTTTGCACCCCTTTGTTGATGTCACCAATTATTTGATCATTTGGGAGACACCTGATCCAATTAGGATGATTCTTCAATGAGGATTTTCTTGAGTTGTTTGCATCTTCAACAGGTCCTGTTGAACAGCTCTCAAGATTTTTAGACACACTGATATCTTGAGCCTGTTCACTTGTTGAGCATGACTCTCCATTGTTGAACATATCAGCAGAGGATCCAGGAAAATCAGCATTGATTGGTTCAGGACATGAAGTTGTAATTAAGTCAGTACACTTATTCACACAGGGTGTATCAACATAATCATCATCATGCCCATCATGATTAGCAGGTTCCACTCTGGATGTAGTGGAAGCTTTTGAGTCCTTCTCTTCACTGTTAGAATGCATGAGATCATCAAAGCTGAATTCTCCTAAAACTGATTCAGGAACAGATTTGGTGGAGGCACTCCTGGACTCTTCAAAGGTGACATTGATAGATTCATCTATCACCTTCTCTTGTTGTTGTATACTCTGTAGGCTTTGGAGATAGCAGAATATCCAACAAACACACCTTCATCAGCTTTGGGTTCAAACTTTGCCAGTTGGTCCCTTTGATTCAGAATGAAGCAGGGACATCCAAACACATGGAAGTAGCTAATGTTTGGCCTCCTCCCTTTGAGCAGCTCATAGGGAGTCTTGTTGAACCTTTTCACCACTAAGGATCTGTTTTGGGTGAAGCAGGCAGTGTTGACAGCTTCAGCCCAGAATGATGAAGGTAAACCAGATTCACACAACATGGTCATAGCAGCTTCATTGAGGGTTCTGTTTCTCCTTTCAGCAACTCTATTTTGTTGTGGAGTTCTTACTGCTGAAAAGTTTTGTGAGATCCATTTTTCTTCACAGAAGTCTTCAAGAGTACTGTTTCTGAACTTAGTACCATGATCACTTCTAAGCTGCTTTACTTGAGCAGAGTTCAACATTTCCATCTTCTTGATAAATCCAATGATTTCTCTAGCAGCCTCTCCTTTGCTCTTCAGAAAGATCACCCATGTAAACCTGGAGAACTCATCAACCATTACTAGAGTGTATCTTCTTCCTCCTAGACTTGGGACACTGACTGGTACAAACAAGTCCATGTGGATTAAGAAGAGAGGAGTATTAATAGAAAAATTATGCTTGAATTTAAAAGATGATTTTCTCTACTTGCCTTTCTCACAAGTTGTGCAGAGTTTATCCTTAACAAAAGTTAGAGAAGGCAAACATGTTACCAACTCTTTCTTACAGAGCTTGTTGATATTCTTGAAGTTCAGGTGTGACAGCCTTTCTGACATAACCAGTTAAGGTCTACATTGGTTCTTGTGAGAAAGCAGGTTTCAGTTGTGTGATCAGTAGATTTCATGTCCACAACATATACACCTTTCTTTCGTTGAGCACACAGCACAACTTTGCCTTGGGGATCCAATATGTAACCCTGGTGCTCATCAAAGTTAACCTTGTAGCCAGCATCACACAGTTGACTTATGCTAACAAGATTATGTTTTAGCCCAACCACATAGGCTACCCTTTTGAACACTGCAGCACCAGCTTTAAGAGTTCCATATCCTTCAGTGGACCCCTATATATTGTCACCAAATGTGACTTTTGGCCCTTTTTCAGGCCTGCGATCACTCAGCAGGTCCTTGCAACCAGTCATGTGTCCTGAGCAGCCACTATCCAAGTACCAAACCTGGGATGGTTGTTTGTCCTGCAGAGTGTCATAGGAAAATATCAGTTACTTTTAGGGGAACTCATCATAGTGATGAGTTCTCCTACTTCATCAACATTTGTTGATGGGCTAGTGATATCCACAATAACATTTCCTATTTGAATAGTATCAGTTTGAATACCACTCTCATTGACTAAGTTACTTCCAACACTGCTTGTTTTAGCAATGATGGAACTAGCAGAGTCAACAGGCCTCATGTCCTCAGTTTCAGGACAGTCTTTGGCCATGTGTGTCTTCTTTCCACATTTGTAGCATTTTCTCTTTTTAGGCTTTTTGAAAGAATAACTTTCAGAAACACTTCTGAATTATTTCTGTTGATTTTATCAGCAGGTTTAGCAAACTTATTACTATTTTTCGATGAATGAACAGCTTGGGTGGAAGGCATAATAGCAACAGCTTTGCCTGTTTCTTCTTTCCTCTTTTTGGGAGGATAGATGTCAAATACAGGAAGCTTGATTGTTTTTGACCTTCCACAGGTTTGGGAAACTTATTCCCAGATTTCTCAGGTTGAGCAATGGCTTTGACTTTGCCCTTACTGAGATGTGATTGATGCTGCCTATCAACATAATCATTGCTTCTGGTTTTGAAAGACTTATTTTCATTTATAACCAGTTTTTCACTATGATTTGAAAACTTATATGAAACCACAGCAGATTTGCTTTCAACATGAGACTTACCCTTGTTGAAAGCAGGCTGCTTACCTTTTGAAAACTTATTTTCAATATGTTTAGCATCAAAAGGATTAACATGTCTCTTACCATCAGCTTTGGACCCAGAGCCTGTTTTGTAAACAGGTTTAGTGTCCACGGCTGCAGTTTGAGCATGTTTTCCTTTCTTTTGCTTATGTGAATCACCAGAGCGCTTAGCAGGCTGATTTGATGGAGAACACATTCCATCATCAGCTTTTGGGGCTTTTTCACACAAGCTTTCAGTATTTTGAGGCCTGACAAACCTGTTTGATGAGACTAGCTTTCCATATACTTTCGGGATGAAAGTGCTTGGAAGCTCACCAAGAGTGGATAAGTCATCTTTCAGATTATTAATCTCAACAATAGAAGCTGCTTTGTCAAGATCCCCTCCAAGATAGGCTTGGATTGTGCAGGGATCTGCTGACTGATGCAATGGCTGACTTTTTGTGCAGATTGGCACCAAGAGTCAACTATCTTTTGAAGCTTTGCATGTTTTACATCTGTCTCTCTCTTTTTTTCTAGTAAAATGGGGTTGATGTGTTTTAATTCATCAAGCTCAGTTTCTATAACTGTCCAGTTCAATGGATTTTATTTCAAGATCAGTTTTAAGTTTAGAGATTTCAGATACTAAAACATTATGCTTCTCAACAGCAGCTTTTAAATCAACAAGCATATATTCAAACATTTTTACTTTTTCATCAGAACTGTAAGCCATAAAAATTTGTACCTTGTACATCATTGTGGGGTTCCAGTTCTCCAAGCTGCCGAAGGCTGCAGCATCAGCCAAGTCCTGTTTGAAGCTGCTGGTTGATGGGACCTCAGTGTTGGCCATCAGACAGTTATTGTCTTCTTCAATAATGGATGAATCAGACTCCTCCCAATCACATGTCTTAGACATGAGTCCCTTTTGCTTGTTGGAAGCCACTGAGTTTTCCAACTTTTTCAGCTTAGCCATGGCCATAAGGTACTTAACCCTATAGTCATCGTCCCTATTAGTCTTGTATGGTTTGGATGACTGTCCAACAGCTTTTGACACACAGTCAGCAGCTATATGGCCAGTCTTGCCACATTTGAAGCACTACCCTTTAGATTTATCAAGTGCCTTCTTTTTAACAGCATTTGAGTTCCCCTGCAGCATATTACTTCCAAACCTTTTCTTGTTGAACCATTTGACAAGCATTGCAATCATTTGCTCATCAACAAGTTCAGCAAGATCTGCACTGTCTTCCTCATCAGACATTTCTTCTCTTTCATCATCAGCCTGTTGATCAGGTTGTGTGAACACATCACATACCTGCCCAACAGGTTGTCTCCCGCTGGCCACTAAGGCAGCACCTCTCTTGGACATTTCCAAGGCATTTCTCTTCGGTTGCCTTGACTGCTCATCATTTAGTAACGATCCATATAAGTTTACGAGATCCATACCTTTGATGATACCTGAATTTCTTAAGATGGTAGAAAAATCATTCCACTCTTAAGGCAGGATGTCCAAGAACTTGTTCACCAGAGTCAGGCTGTCCTTTGTGATCCCAACAGCTTTGAGATCATTAACAAGAGCAGTAAACCTGGTGTAGGTTTCTGTGAGTGACACCTTTGGTTTTGCAAAGAAGAGTTCATACTGTCTAACAAAATTGTTAATCATGTTATCCATTGTGATTGTGGGACCATCATAGACGGTACACAGTATCCCACATCTCCTTTGCAGTCTTCATCTTCTCAACCTGTTTGAACACATCATCAGGCAGAGAGATAACCAGGTTATTCTCAAAGGTTCTGATTTCATGGGCAGCTCCTTCAACGGCAGGAGTAATAGTAGTAACAGAAGTTGGCACATAGGGACCTTCCATTACTATCTCTGGTAGTTGTACATCCAAATTCTCTAAATAGAGCATCATTCTGCACTTCCAGCCAGAGAAGTTCTGATGATTGAACTTTGGGGGTTTGGCCATTGACCCATTGTCATAGTAATAGAAGGAACTTGCAGCACTGTTGTCCATGGGAAAGTAGGGAGAATGAGAGATCTAGAGTTGACATACACTCTATCTGCTCTGATACGAGTTGTAGGTCCCAAAAGGTTTCCCAAGTGTATAGTTATAAGCTGTAGAGGGGGGTGAATACAACTATTTAAAAACTTAACAATCTTTTCTCAATGTTTGTTTATATTATTAACAAGTGTTAATTTCAAACAAGCTTTATTGCGGAAAGGTTCAAGTTGAGATGACAGATACAACAGTTGTTCAACTAATCTAAGACACACTCAGACTAGATACAATGACTACACTCACTTAGATGCACTCATCGATTTTACAAGACTCAGATGGACAGCTTGAATAAGAACAGCTTAGACACATGTACTGTTATATTAAAGCAGACTTGCATGCATGAAAAACACACTTTAATGCACGATCTGATTTCACACTCTTGATCTCTCACAATCCTTAGAAACTTCCTTTTATGCTCAAAAGGAGAATCTCAGTGAAGCTTCTTCATTGGACAGATGAGATAGTGGAAAGTCTTACCAAAAAGACAAGACACATTTTCTGCACATTCTGATAAAGCATATTTGTCTTCACATGGAAGAATCTTTGTCTTTTCCTTTTTGTCACTATTGCATAAAGGTTTAACCAAAAGAGGAATGTCAACTATGCATCTTTCTTCTTTTGCTAAGGCCATATTGATATAAGAAAAGGTCTGTCACCCTTTTCAGATATCCGTTTGTCTTCATGTAACTATACAGCGTAGGCAGGCTGTGCAGTTCTGTTTTCCACTTTGTCTTCGACTTGTAAACTGATCTTGTAGCCAAAAACACTACATGAGGACTTGGAAAGAACAGAACACTTGTAAACTGTCTAAGAACAGGTTCTGTTTACAAAGAACAGGTTCTGTTCACAAAGAACAGAACACTTGTAAACTGTGTAAGCTGCTCAACAGAATAGAGCAGCGTAGACAGTTTACGTCCAGCCTGTTCAGCAGATAGAACAGCTTGGACAAACTACCTTTGTTGCAACGAATGCAACATGGTAAAAAGCTTTGGGCTGATATTGCAAATCTCTTCTCAGGTTTCAATAAGGCATAAACAGGCCTTAAATTATAGCTTCAAGTGCATCAAACAACTTTCATTAAAAATCTCCCCCTAAGATGTAGAGCAGGTTTGACTAAGGCCTTTTTGTGCCTAACAGAAAGCATGTGATGCTTGTCAGAGAAGTGGGAATATATCGAATCGCCAAGAGATGCCCCTCACTAACATTCAGATTTGTGAAATATTCGAAGTGTGGGGTATTGATTTCATGGGACCATTCCCTTCTTCTCGTGGGTGTAAGTTCATCCATGTAGTTGTCGACTACGTGTCGAAGTGGGTTGAGGCACAGGCTCTCCCCACTAATGACACACGTGCAGTTGTTTCCTTCTTGGGTAAGCTATTTTCTAGGTTCGGTGCTCCTAAGACCATCATTAGTGATCAAGGTCATTTTTTCAATTCGCAGTTCTCAAAGGCCTTGGAAAAATATGGAGTTACTCACCGAGTAGCAACTCCATATCATCCACAAACAAATGGCCAAGCTGAAGTGACCAACTGTGGTCTTAAGCGTATTTTAGAGAGAACTGTAGGTGAGCATAGAAGTAGGTGGGCTGACAAGCTCGATGACGCACTTTGGGCATTTACGACTGCACACAAAACGCCTACTGGACTTACACACTATAGGCTAGTTTATGAGAACGCGTGTCATCTCCCAGCCGAGCTAGAGCATAGGTCATATTGGGCTTACATTAGCCTAATCTTGATTCTTCAAGTGCAGGTGAAGAAAGGAAGGTACAGCTGAATGAATTGGATGAGCTGCGAGAGGAAGCTTATGCGAATGCGTCTATTTATAAGGCGAGGGTGAAAAGAATGCATTACGAGAGGATCAAGCGCAAATATTGCAGTGTGGGCGGTAAGGTTTTATTACATAATTCTCGTTTGAAACTCTTTCCTGGTAAGCTCAAGTCTCGATGGTCGGGCCCATTTATTATTTCCCAAGTGTTCCCATATGGGACGGTAGAATTAGAACATCCGTCCGGGAAACTTCAAAGTAAATGGACACTGACTTAAGCTTTATATTGATGCATATGTCGACCACGTCTGAGAGGTTACTATTAGCTTGACCCCGTTCTCTGTTTGATTATCTTGGGGTCGAGTTTAGCTGGAGGCTCGAGTTTGCATTCTAGCGCTTGTGGGAGGCACCCCGACAATAATAATTACTTAATATATAGTTTTCAGTTACTTTGTTTCTTTTGGTCTTGCGTGTTCATAAGTTGAGGTCTTTATATGACTTATCTGATTGCGTTCTTGTTTTATGTGTTTGTTTATTTTTAGGTTTAATAAGTAGCCCTTTCTTTGGATTTTCATCTTAGGATTGCAAGTTTGATGTTAGTGGCCTTGTTATTAAAGCATTTATGCTTGGTTTCATTTCTTGCATTTAATGTTTGACTTTTTGAGTCATAGTTAGGATACTTTATTTCTTAATTACGCGCGTTTCATTGCTTAATTTCTCTTCATGATTAGCTTAAATAATGCTTATTTATATCGTCTTTAAGTCACTTGACTTTTTGTTTCGGTATCTAAGGTTTTACTTTGCTTAATTTAATAATTTCATGAAGTCAGTTTGACTTTCTAAAAGTGAAATCTGAGTTTTCTATAAGTCATTGTTTATTGCATTTAGCTAGTTCTTCTTTTTGGTTGATTTGCATGTCATAAATTCTCTTGCATTATTCATTTAGCTATTTCTAGTTTTATGATATGCTTTGAGTTTTATTTTTATCATAATTACATTTAGCAAATGTTACATGCATTTAGTTTTAATTTTTGTTTTAATTGGCGTTGAATTGAGCTAAATATGATCCGAAATAAAAAGGTTAAGGTTTTGATCATTTTAGAGGGTTATTTTCAAGTGTGTGTGGGGTTAATAAATGTAATGGTTTAGTTATATAGGTAAAATTTGGAGATTTAATTTCTGGTTTTCGTTATTATTGAAATTTTCTGCTTGCTCTTTTCTCATAGTCATTGTGGTCGCGATCATACAATCGCTGCCGCGCTCCTTTGAGTGGGAAAATAAATAATATGAAAAAACCATCGCGATCTTGATTTGTCAATCGCAACCATGATTCAAATCTTATTAAAAGCAGTCGAACGTGACTCATTTACTTTTCCCCGCACTCTCTATCTCTCTCTCTCTCGTGATTTCTTTCCCTTCCATCGATCGTGCTTTTGGGCTTCATTTACTGGGTTTTTGGTTTGTTTTCTTCATCTTCGATCAGGTATGATCTCTTTTTCCATTGTTTATCTCTTTATTTATTTGTTTATTTTGTTCGGTTTTGTTGATGGATCTGATAATTACGATCTATGTATGTGTTTTACTGTTTTTTTTTTTTTTTACTTATTTTGGGTTTTTAGGTTGTATATATTGCTTAGATATAGTTAGATTTAGTTTGGACTTTGTTTATTTCATGCTTTAGTGTAAGAATAATCGAGATTTTCTTTCCGGTTCTTCGTCGCGTTCACCGCGGTCCATCACGGTTTGGGTCATCGCGTTGGCATTTTGGTCGTGACCCATCGCGGTCGTGCCAGCCCGCGATATATGTAAAAAAAATTTAGTTATATACATACATGTATATATATATATATATATATATATATATATATATATATATATATATATATATATATATATATAGAATATGGTTCGTGTGAGTACCTAAAAAATGTAGAGTACCATGAGTACCTGTGAACACACGGGTTTAAGATGTGAACATGCTCCGAAAAAAAGTTTTTTTTTAAATTTTTTTCAATTCATTTAGATACAAATAATATAAGCATATTTGCAAAAGAATTACACGCATTCACACTTCGTAGCCTCTTAAAAGTCATGTGAACGTGGAAAAATTCATGTGAACATACGTTCACAACAGTGCAGTTCATGTGAACTTGCACGTTTCACATAGTTATAGTGTGTGTTTATGTGTGATTTTTTGCAAATAGTCTTATATTATTAATTTAAATATGATTATGAAAAAAAATTTCAAAAAAAATAATTTTAAGCATGGTACCTCTGGTACTCCGCAAAACTAGTGGTACTTATTTGAACCCAAATCTATATATATATATATATATATATATATATATATATATATATATATATATATATATATATATATATATATATATATATATATATATATATATATATATATATATATATATATATATAAATTTAGGTTGTCATTATTTTTTAAGTTTTATATTAGTAGTTTTTAGTTTTTAGTTTTATTTTAGTTTCTTTTAGTTTAATATTGTAGGTTAGTTTAGTATTTATAGTGTAGCATTTTAGTTTATTTTTAGTTTGTAATTTAGTAATTTAGTATTTTAGTTTTTAGATTTATTTTTAGTCTCCTTCTTTTTTATTGCTTAAGTTTTTATTTTATTTTATTTTAGTTTTGTATTTAGTTTATTCCTTTTCTTTGTTCTTTTATTTATTTAGTTTCTTTAGGATTTCTTAAGTCATATTTAGTTATTTTTTTATTTCGTTCGTTCTTGCTTAGCTTTTCTTAGGTTTTAGTTTATTTTCTTTCTTTCATTTATTTCCTTTCTTTATTTTAGTTTTTTTTCTAGGATTTCTTTGTTTAGCATTTTAAGGCTAATTAGTTAGGAGTTCTTAGTTTTTCTTATTTGTTTTTGTTTTGGCGCGTATAGCTCCCATGTTTTATTCTCATTTATTTTTGTCGAGATTGTTACTGATGGCTGCTGTTGCGGCTGCTCCTCCACCGCCACCGCCACCGCCACCTGGTGGTGGTGACGGTGGTCGTCGTCCTCCTTCTGGGCCTCATCGATTCATTATCTTTGAAGACCCTACGGACAGGGCGAAGCTTCTTTTCCGGAAGAAGAAGATGATTCCAGCTTGGTTCGTTAGCTGGACGGCATTGGAGTCCTTGGGTATCGCTGCCAGGGTGCGAGGTATTTTGGCGCATCCTCCGATCAGCCAGTCTCAGCCGCCTGCCTTCATCCGACTGCTAAATATCGACAAGCCAGTATAACGGGAGCTGACTCTAGAGTTTATGACTACCTTCTCCTTCGACGAGATGATTTCTGATCCGGCTTTAGTGTCGATGAGTGTTCGGTTAGGAGGTGTGGAGAGTATGTTCTGACTCATAGAGTTGGGGCTTCTTTCTGGTATGTACACAGATGCAGAGGTAGGAGATGTCGCGTTCATTACGGCGGTTCGCGGGTCAGTAGAAGGTTTTTCTGATTCGGCTTTTTGGACTACGCTTGCACCGGGCGTTTACGATTCACACAGCTCGAAGGCTACGGCCTTTCGAGACCCGGTGCATCGTATCGTCTTTTAGATATTAGGACTAGCATATCCTGCAGTAGGGAGCCTGGGACAATGTCCCATCAAGACCTGATGATGCTGACCCATTTTTTAGATTTGGACAGCACGATTCAGTTCACGTTTTGGCAGGCACAATTTTTTGCGGGTGCTTGTGGGCGAGTGGTATCCAGCCCGTTAGTAGGAGGCATGTCTTTTACGTGGCTAGCACGTAATATAGGGGTTTTTGCCTATCCGGCTGTGGACCCGAAGTTGACGGTTGTCCTAGCAGCACAGAGGTTGAGGTTCGGGGTTGAGACCCTCGCGGGCATGGGTATGCTGACCCGTGATCGACGATATCTCATGGGTTGGCTTGATCCTGACACCGCAGAGGTACACGAGATGGAGACCAGTGGTGGCGAGGCAGAGCCTGAGCAGGCAGACCTGGTAGCTCAGCGTATTCCTTCACCTCCTCCCGTTACTTCCGCCCCCTTGCCTACCCAGCCTCCCCTTTCTTCCTCCACCCAGCCCTCCTCATCCACCCAATCCCCCATCGTTTACCCTATCATCATTGATGATTCTACCCCTCTATCTCAGCAGGGAGTCCTTCTGGCACTCGTCGCTAATTTCGATGCCCACTATCGCTGTGTCAGCTCTGTCGCTCAGACCCTTATCCATCATCTCCCTCTCCCTCCCTGTCGCCATCTGCTTCTCGCCTCTTCTATTGTCTATGCCCCTACCACCACTCTCCCCAGCCCCGTCATATATCCCACTTCCTCTGTCCCCATTTCTCCACTTTTCCCGTCTTCTTTTCCGTCTTCTTCATTTCCCTTACCCTTCCTTTCGACACCACCGTTATCCCTACCACCGCCACCACTACCACATCCCAGCCTTTAGCCCAGCCTCACTGATCCACTACCCATTCTGAGTCTACCGATTCTGAGCCCTTTCATCCTGATATGTTTATCCATTCTCCTGTCTCTCATCCCGGTGCTTCTAACTCTCAGACTTGCCTGCGGAGTCCTTTTCCTGAGCCTTAGTCGTCTCCTGTGCTCCCCGGAGTCTGCGTTTGCGCTTCACATTTTCCCGATATCCTCTTGCATGCAGGAAGCCTCCTCCTCCAGAGTAGTGATCATCAGCAGCAGAGACATTTGTATTTATTTTTATTTGTATTTGTTGGGATCTACTTATTTACATTATTGCACTTTTTATTTGGGATGCATATATTTCGCATTTTATCTGTGTATTTCTATTACAGTTGCTAATGTATTTTGTGGTTGTGATCAGTCGAGGCCGGACCATGGCAGCGATGTTTGCTGGCAGTCAGTTCAGCTCCATCAGTCTAGATCTGCCTGGCAGCGTTCAGCAGTTCAAGGGAGGTATTCTGTTCTTATTTATCGTGCATTTCCATAATTGTGCTTAATGTTTGACATTGAGGACACTGTTTATCTTAAGTGTTGGGTGGGGTGATAAAATTGGCATTTTTGAGTGGCTTATTCGAAGTTGGGCTTCTTTAGTGCATTTTATGCATTTGTATCCTATATTTATCAAATTTTTTAAATTTTTCTATCATTTTGATGCGCGTTAGACTCTTTAGTAAATTGTTTTGCTCAGATTGCATTTGAGACTAACATTGTGATTTGATGTTATTTGAACAATGAGAGACGTTTTGATTGCATGTCTGTGAATTTTTGAGCCGAAACAACATGATTTTAACACATATTACCCTTATCATTCATTGCGTGAGAATTTGAGCCGTTTAGCATCATTATTATGCTCATTTTCGTTTGATGTGTGTTTATGCCTATGTTGACTAATACAAGTAGAACTTGAATTTAAAATACATGTCGAAGTCACAATTTTTGGAAATTTGGCACGCATATAGAGGCAACTTTAGGATATCCCATTTTTAGCTTTCTTTTGTTCATCTTTCACCCTTTATTCTTCCCTAGTAGCCCCTTTGAGCCTTTTACCTTTCATTTATGTGATAGCCACATTATGAGCCATTTTTAGCCTTTTTGCTTTCTTGTACCCTTATTCGGGATCTTATTTGGAAGCAGCAGTTAGTTTTGTCTGTTTTTGTTTATTTTATTTTATTCTCTTCATATTTGAGCGTTGATGCATTAATCTGAGAGTTTTGAGTGTATGTTAGCTTTATGGTGCTCCCCGTTGCTTTTTCATACGGTCTTTGGTTATCTAAATCGTTGAGCACCGATTCTAGTTGTGCTTACACAGTAGTTTTTGAGCATCGGTCATGACAACTGATATAGTCTTAAAATCAAAGGATATTATACTGAGAAAAACATAAAGAAAGAAAAGAAATAAAAAATGAAAAAAGAAAAAAAGCAAAAGGAAAAAGGAAAAAGGAAAAAGAAAAGAAAACGAAATAATAAATTTCTTAGCGTTACGTTGATTCTTTATCAGTTGTATAGTTAAGGGATGCTTCGACTTTGTATATAGTTAGAATTTAGTTTTAGTTTTGTTTTTTGTTGTTCTTGTTGTGCATATTTTTGTTATGTCTAGTTTTGTTTAGCTGCTATCTCTATTATCAGATTGGTTCCATTTGTTTTGTTTTATCCCACTTTTTCCCATAAGTCCTTTATGTGCTGAGTTTTCTTTACATGTGATGGAGATGTGATTTATTTTCAAGCCTATGCTTATATTGTTGACATGTTTGGCACCGAGTGGATTTTTATGCATATATACACATTAGCCTATAAACGAATGAGTGTTGAGTGATATTATTGTGAGGTGTTAGTTCATGCTGCTAGGTTCGAAAGTATCTAACATGTTATTTCATAGTTTTTGCGTCTCTTAGTTTAGATAGCACTTTCTTGCGATTGTTATTTTAAAATACAATCTTTTACAGATCTTTATTGTTTTAGAGTCTATATGTGTGATATGATTGAGAGATGTATATATTTGGGATGATGCTTAGCTTATGATATTTTTGAGTAGGTTTGCTTGAGGACAAGCAACGCTCAAGTGTGAGATTATTTGTTATGACGTATTTTGTACATATTTTTCTGTCTTATTTTGCCTCGGATTTTTGTAATTTTTACCTCGAATTGTTTAAAAAACGACACTTATTTGATTACTTTCTATTTTGCAGTTTGGAGGTTGCCAATGTATCAAAAGAACGGATTTTGGAGCAAAAACGTGAAATCTACGGTCTGAGCCAAACTTCCCTGGAGCGAAAATGACTTTACTTGACTTTGACTTTTCTGCACAGATCGCGATCGCGACCACAGGAGCGCGGTCGTGCTTATCATAGCCCCTTGTATCGCGCTCGCCATGGCCCAAAGGCAGCCGTGATCGCGTAAAAATATAAATGGTTTCAGCGACCGTTTCATTTTTTTAAGCTTATTTTAGAATAATTTTACAAATAGTTAGTGGTGCGATTACTAGGTGTTCGATAGATTTCGATTTTTAGCTTAGATACAGTTAGATTAGTCAAGCATTCGAGTATTGGGGTAGACTAAAGCATTCAGTTGCGGTTATCTAGAGTTTTTCACCCGCTTTTGGTACAATCTTTCTTATTTAACTTTCTGTAATGATAATTTTTAGCATAGATTTCGTTTATTTTATTGTTGTTAGCAATTAGTGAGTAGTTTAGTTGGACACTTGCTTGGTGTACGTTTTTATATGAATTAGTGGAGTATTTGATGGTTTTGGTTGAAAATTGTGATGATGATTATTGATTATGAATTCTGATATAAACTTAATCAAATTTATGTGATTTATTAGTTGATTGTTATTTCTAACATTATTTTGATTATGAGATAGTGACTAGTAAATAAATTGTGAAATCATTGTATGCAAATTAGTCCTTAGCAATATTGTGATTATAGGATTACTTTAATCTTTATTTTACTTAGACTTGATTATGTTTTTGCGGCTGAATTAAATATTTAGAGATAATTCTGAGTGCTTGACGTGTAGACAGATTCAATCTCTGAAAGCTAGATTTAGTTGAGTTAATTAATCGTAAAAGACATTTTCTATTGATTTTAAGAAATTGGGGAATACTGAAAACTCCATACTTGATTTTCTGAAATTAATAAAACGTGTTCATGAATCGGTTTTACATCATAGTTTCAAACTCCTGAACTTAAAAGATTAAAACAGTTGGATTAAATTCTAACTTACTTTTCTTTGACCAAAAACATCTTAAGTGTTTTTACACCTTTTTACTCCATTAATCCTAAAAGACGTATCCATGTGAGTGTTGCTTTTCATATATCTGATACTTCCCTAGTTTTTAGCTTTATAGTTTATCTTCTTTATTAATCGTCTAGTTAGTTTAAATATTTAGGTTAGATTCATCCTCATCCTTTCTCAATGGCTAGATATTAGTGACAATCTAAGTATCGATATCTCGTTTCTTATTGCCATTCTTTGTGATCGATAAATCCTGAGGTCAGCTTCAAGCTGTACTATTTACGACTGGTACACTACCAGTGGTATTTGGTATTTGGTATAACTTAGGATTTCTTCATTCTTTTGATTTTCATAGCCAAATCCGCATAGATCAGAAGCCATTGCAGGATAAGTTTTTGGTCGGGGCTGAGGTGAAGGGGTTGCGTGGCCGACAACCTGAGTTCTAGGTGCAGCCCCGAATTCCATTGGCTTTTTCATTATATAGAAAAATTTCTGTAGTTAATATTTGAAAAAAAGTAAAATTTAGGTTAATCATAATTTACACTATTAAAAACTACAAAAAAAACTATTTTATTTTCTTTAATTAAAATGATATAGAATCAAAGAAAAAGCAAGAAGATAATTAAAATTTATAATATAACTGAAATGTTTGTTGTTCATACTTTTCTTTTGTCGGGTCAGTTCATACATGAGATGCAACCATTCTTGGTCTAACCAGAGCTTGAAACAAGGCTGAAACATGTAGAATCACGTTAGAAGTGAAACCAGAGCGTGAGCCCTGGGAGCCACCTTTGACTGTCAAGTTAGGATAAGATCGGTAATGTAATATATCATAATAAATGTTTGTGTATATCTGTGTGTAACGATATGGTATGTTAGATATATATATATATATGAAGGAAAATAATCTCCTGTCAAGTGGAGGGTAAACGCATGGAACTGGTGATGATTTTGTCCAGGTGCTGCTGTTGGCTGAAACAAGGGATGCAGATAGAGTGAAACATCCTGGTAAACAATCCAAGGGCTATATAGTCCCCTAATAGAAGGTGAGGGAATCTTAGAAGGGATCTTCTAGAGAAAGTGTGCAACGTGGAAAAATTACTCTCCTCTAATAAAAGAGAGAAGTATTTATAAGCAAGGGCACATGTGCATTTATGGTTACAAGCATGTCAAGATCAAAATCACCTAAGATTAACTGGTTTGAATAAACCAGAGTTAAACCAATAATCTTGATTTGAATCAAAGTCCAATTAAGAAGTTTACGGAATAACACTTAATTGTTTTAAGAAAAACTTTCAGAACAATAAAAGAACAGACAACAAAATGAACACAATTACTATCGAAACCTTTATATTACCAAACTCTGATTACAATCACCTCTAATCTGTTTGATTAGACGAAGAACACAAACTGTTCTTAGGGTTTTTCAACCTTAGAGGCTTTAGAAACTTAATCAGAATGCAATTACAATATGAATTCTTATGCACCGAGATTACATGAGAAAGTCCTAGTCTATCTCTATTTCTAGCCTTCTGATTTGTTTCCTTGACGAACTGTGATTTCTCTGGTAGTAGATATATTTGGAAGATCTTCAAATCTTGTACTCTTTATCACTTCCTGATTTGTAGCACTTTCTGTTATCTAGACTGTTGAGCAGCTTGAACTTTAACTCTGGCAGCTTGAGCTTTTGAACTAGCAGCTCGAGTTTCTTGATCTAGCAGCTCGAACTTTGTAATTACATAGAAATACTACTAACAATTTAAGAAATCCTGACTAATAGCTTGACATACTTAGATTATTTCACAACAATCTCCCCTAGCTTAAATTCTTAACAAAGACTTTAACTTTCTTTACAAATAAGGAAATAAATACAAAGTAAAACTGTTATACACAAACTAAGGCATCCAAAAACTTACATATTACAACTGTGCAAGCTTCTGCCTTATAGCTTTTGTGAAGTCTCTTTTAAGCTCTTCTCTATCACATTCTATCTTCATTGAGCTCATCTGTTGTAGCCATTCTCTTGGTAAATCAAGAAATTCAAAACTATAGAATCTACTGGATCTATCTGCAAGTTTGAGTCTATATGTCTTGGATTTTGCATATAGATCAGTCTGTACAACCTTCACTTCCTTGGCAGCTTCTATATCAATTCTTGTGGATTTTAGATCAATCATACTTTGAAGATCTTTTATGTTATTCTGAACTCGTACTATTGGTGATCTAGAGTGGCCAGCCTTCCCAATATTGTGCATTTGAGTTAGCTCATCTCTAGTCATCTTCAGAACTATTTGAATCAGGGTCTTATACTTCTCTTCTGGACTAGCTTCTCTTTTAACTACAAAATGATATACCAGATCAATATTGTCCATTGATTTGGCATACCAGTAAGTAATTGGAGGTTTGGAGAAGTCATGTTGATCAAGGGCTTTTTCTATATCCATTGCCTTCGGTAAATGTTGATCAAACATAACTCTTTTGACTTGATCAAACTTGGCCTGATGAATAACTTCTGGTTGGGGTACAACAATAGTTTGAGGAGGATCTTGGATCTGTTTAGATGCCTTTCCTTTTCTTTTGCCATTTCTATATTGTATAGGTCTTGGAGTTTCTCTGTGGGCCATGATTGTGCAATGACTTTTGAAACACCAGCACCTGAAGAATAGCTTATCAAAAATCTTCTATGTTCAGCCTTTCAAGGCCCTGTTGGCTTTTTCCTCTTCTTCTGTCCTTCTTTGACCGCTAATCCACGTAAGTAGTCTCCAAGGGTTTCATCAACCCCCATAGAGGCTTGGGCTTGCTGATCAAGGATTTGGTCTTGATCTTCTGCCAACTTTCTAGCCAATTCAGCATCACCAGCAAATTGAGCTTCCTTTGAAACAAATTTGTCCTTTGGTGTTTCAATCAGAATACCCTTTCCTTTATCTGCTTGAACTACTGCTATTGCTTGGACTGCTGAGGATGGTTCTTGAATTCTTTCTCTGATAGACACTCCTCCGGGCCTTTTAAGAGAAGCAGCTTGAGCTTCTGGACTAATAGTTTGAGAAACTGTTAGGACTATTAGCCTAGAAGCTGCCAGAGGTGAACTTGAAGCTGTTTGGACCGAGAATGGGATCTTTTGATTCTCCCCCTTTTAGGATGCATTGGTTTGATTAGAAGGACCAAAAACCAATGCCAACAGGGTTTGAATATGCTTATAAAGTTGAACAATCTTGTTTCCATATAGCTTCAACCATAGCTGAAATTGTGCAAGCTTTTGTTGTTGGACTGCTGAGAGCTGTTGTAGTGCAATGATTTGTGATCCCTGTAGGCAGCAATAGTGGACTTGTAATGTTCCAAAATAGCTACAACAGGTTTCAGTTGTGGATCCGTCAAAGCCATGAGTTGTAGACTAGCCTGAAGATCTTCAAATGATAAATGGATTTGAGATCTATCACTGGCACCAATACTAGATGTATTAGAAGCATCTGGGCCCCTTTGTTCTTGGTACTGGGGACTTCCAGAAGGTGCTTGCACACCCTCTGTTGCCATGGGAGTGGTCTTAGGTATGTTGGAAATGTCATGTGCCCCTTGTGCAGAGACATCAGTAGTTCCGGCCACAAAACCCACATGAACATCCTCAGAACGGATGTCCACCTCCGTATTGAGGGTGAGAGTGTCCTCAGTGGGTGCCCTTTCGATATTCTGTGCAAGAGTATCCTCTTGCACAGGGACATTTGGCTCTGGGTGTTGGACTGAGGAGGAAGGAGCACCTACAGTCCGTTGTCTCTTTTTAGTTTATATTTTTAGTGGTGGGGTTGGGGAGGTACGTGTGGTAGAAGGATCAGAGGGGATATTTGTATCATGAGAAGTGGCTTGGGATCCTGGGGGTGAAGCATTAATGTGGGGGTTGAGCCTGCTTAGGATCCTCTCCTCTGTTTCCTGGAAAGATAGTCTGCATTGCTTGAGGCAATAAGACATCAATGGAAAGATAATTTGCACTCTGTTTCAAAAATCTTTTAACAGATGGCAAAGAGTGCCTATGGGAAACATATATCCTTTTATGTATTTTTAATTTATTGCAAGATTTTGCAATTATTTCAGACAAAAATCGAGGATACATAAAAAATTTTCCATTCTTTAAGGCATGATGCCTCAACATCCCTTGAAAAATCATATTTGAAAAATTGAACTGTTGGCCTGTGGATAAGCAAACTATAGCAGTGGCAATATTTGAAGAAAATTCAGACTAACCAGTTCTTTTAGGGCTTAAACATTGTTGAATGATGTGTACAAGGTATTTCCATTTGGGGCCAAAGTGTGCTTTGAAGTAAGTAAAAGAATCAGTTGGTCCCCTATACCCTATTTCAAAAAGACCTTAATGTAAAGTAGTGATAGAGAGATCTGTTATACCTGAAGCATCTTGCAGATGCAAGTGCTGTTGAATAGATTCTTCCGAGATGGTGATGGTATGACCATCAATGGTAGAAACAAGAGAAGTGATTGCATCTTGTGTACTCAAAGTGGCTTTACTCAAGAATTGCTCTATGTGAGATACGTATATAGTGGGGTTCATAGTGAGAGCATAGTTGATGGATGAACTACGAAGGAAATCCATCATTTCATGAAAGGGTTGCAGTTGTGATCTTTAACAAACTCCATTGGTGCTCAAGAACGAGAGAAGATAGGGTTTGGCTCGTAGATTTGAAAATCACACAGGGAGAAAATGAAAGGGCCTTGGAAGATATTTTGCAACTGGTAGTTGTAATCAAACGAAACTGGGACTTTTAAGGGTTTGGATATTAAAAATATCTAGTCCCGCGTACAACGTCCTTAGTAATGACTGAAATGTCGTGCACACTTAACAGACCAAGTGAACAACTAACAGTCCGAGAAAATGAACTAGCCGCTTGAAAATAGTCTCAAGTTGTTAGTTATTTACTGAGCAGCATCGAATGAAATAGTGTCTCCCCCTTAACTAAACACATATAGTTAATGTCTTTCACAGATTATAGAGGATGGTAATGTAAGTAGATTAATCCATGTTTACCATACCAATATTTGATATCAAAAAGGTGAATCTTCCTACATCAAAAGGTTTAGTAAAAAGATCTGCTAACTGATCATCTGTATGAATTTTGGTAACTTGGATTAACTTCTTTTCATTACAATCCCTTATATCTAATATCTATGTGCTTGGTTTTGGGAAACTTTACTGGATTTTGTACTATACTGATTGCACTTGAATTGTTAATGTAAAAAGGAGTAGATAGAAAGTTCATACCATAGTCCCTTAGTTGGTTCTGTATCCACATAACCTGAGAGCAATAGCTGGCAGCTGCAACATATTCTGCCTCAGTGGATGAAGTGGATATTGTGGTTTGCTTTTTGCATTGCCAAGAGACTAGTCTTGCTCCTAGATATTGACATCCTCCTGTTGTTGATTTCCTGTCTATGTTGCAACCTCCATAGTCACTGTCAGAATATGTTGTTAGTTCAATAGGAGAGTCCTTAGGATACCATAGTCCTAATTTTGGTTGACCTTTTGGATATCTAAAGACTCTCTTAACAGCAAACAGATGCGAGTCCTTTGGGGCACATTGGAGCCTAGCACAAACACAAACAACAAACATTATATCTGGTCTAGAAGATGTGAGATATATCAGTGAACCTATCAAGGATCGGTACAAATGAATATCCACATCCACTCCTTTATCTGCATCAAGCTATTTATGAGTGTCCATTGGTGTGCTAGCAACCTTGGTGTTCTTATATCCAAACTTTTCCAGAATATCATTCACATACTTTGACTGGCTGATGAAGAGACCAGTGGGCTTGTGCTGAACCTGCAATCCTAGAAAGAAAGTTAGGTCTCCCATTAAACTCATTTGAAACTTTTTATGCATCAGGGTGTCAAATTTTTTTGCAAAGTATGTCATTTGTTGATCCAAAGATGATGTCATCAACATAGATCTGAACAAGAAGGATCTCTAACTTGATAGACTTTGTGAACAATGTCTTGTCAAGAGTACCTCTCTTGAATCCATTCTGTAGTAGGTAGGAAGACAAAGTGGCATACCATGCTCTAGGAGCTTGGTGTAGCCCATAAAGTGCATTTTCTAACTTGTAAACTCTGTCAGGATACTTATAATCTTCAAACCCAGGTGGTTGACACACATATACCTCTTCATCAATTGTACCATATAAGAATGCCAATTTCACATCCATTTGATACACCTTGAACCCTTTGTAACTTGCATATGGCTTCAATCCTTGCCACTGGAGCAAAGACATCATCATAATCTATTCCTTCTTCTTGAGTGTAACTGATCGGGTTATAATTTATCATGTTTATTAAACCCAAAAGAGTTGTTTTTAGTAAGAAAATGACATAGAATGTGCTACTATTGAATAAATTCTGAGCTTGTGCAGGTAAACAAAATCTGGTCTAAAATGGCGTAAAAAGGACAAAAATTCAGAGCCAGTCGCAGAGAGGGGCGCAGCCCTGCGCCCAGACCACGTGCTCGACAGAAGAAATTAATTCACAAAAATACGGATTTTACAGACAGGCGCAGGGGGGGCGCAGGCCTGCGCCTACGAATGCGCCCAGCCCATTAAAATAATAGACGGCCGTTTTTAGGGTTTTTCCAGCTTTTCCTATAAATACAAAGTCATAGTTCAGAGAAAGGTATCGTTTTTTGGAGGAGAAAGCTAAGGAAAAGGACCCTGTTTGAGCGAACACACGTACGAAGAGCACACGAGTCAAGCTACGAAGATGAATACACAACTCTTGAGCATTACACCAACAATGTCCGGCTAGTCTCATCATAATCATTCTTCGAGAAAGCACATCGCTAAGTTTTATTTTATGAACGATTACTTAAGTTTGTATGGTTTCATTATTTATATTTAGATTGTAAACGAATGATTATTATTTGTGTGTTGCGTTTCGCAAGATAGTTCGTAGACATTTTATTATTCGTGTCGAGTTAATTGTTTAATTAAGACGAGTAATCAAACATGTCACGCGCTATGCCCAAGATCACGTAACGATTCTTATAATAATTATAACAAAGATTATGTCTATGTAATCTTCATATCGTTTTTATAAATTAAATGCAAAGCGAGGTGTGATATCCAGGAATGGTTATCCTCGTACTTTATTCAATCAAACAATTTTACTAAGTTTTCTTTTCACAAATTTCGCAAGTAATTAGTTTTATAAATCAAGCAATCACCTTTTACAAACCACATAATCTTTCTAAATTAATTATTTTACAATGCTAGTCGCTTAAATACGTGTAATTAACCTCTCGCTCTCTGTGGATACGATCCCTACTTACTCTAGCTTCTAAGGTATTTAGTGGTATTTTTGACGGGTTAACGACACTCGCATCAAATTTTGGCGCCGTTGCCGGGGAGCGGTTGCGCTTAAATCACGTATTTTAGTAATTAGCTTAATTTAGTTACTTAATTTTTCTCTAGAATAGTTTAGTTAATTTAATTAAGCTCAATTTATTTGCTTCTTTGCTTTTATTTGCTTACTTAATTTAGCTTAATTTATTTATTTTACTATTATTCTATTGAATTAGTTTTAGTTTAAGCTTTAATTATTGCCTTAGTTTTATTAAGAAAAAGGGAATCGTGGCGCAAGCATCGATCTCACCAAAAAGAAAGTTTCTAGTTCTAATTCTTTATCTAGCCCTCATAGGTTTATGCACACACGATATTCTGGTAGAATTTCACCCTTGAAGTTTGATCCAGAAATCGAAAAAGCCGCTAGATTTAATAGGCGAGCCACAACTCAAGCGAACGAAACTAAAAATATTGCTCCTAAAGTAAACGTGGAAGAAGAAATAATTAATTCGGAAGACGAGAACATCGATAACGTTCTTGTCAACGTCCAACAAAACCAAAGACCGATGGGAGACCGTAGAATAGTAGAATCCTGTAGGTCCCGAGAGGTTCCCAAAGTATATAGCTTTAAGCGGTAGAGGGGGGGGGGGTGAATACATCTATTAAAAAACTACACACTATTTTCTCAATGTTTGTATGTATTATCAACAATTTGTTAATTACAAACAAGCTTGAATGCGGAATAGTTCAACCTGAGATGACAGATACAACAGTATGTTCACTAGTCTAAGACAAACTAAAACTAGTATACAATGAATACACTCACTAAGAAGCACTCACTGTGTTTACAAGACTTAAGGGAACAGCTTATGTAAAACAGCTTAGACACACAGATACTGATTTACACAGAAGGCTTGCATGCATGAAAATCACACTTGCACGTTCACTCTTGGTTTCAGCACTTAGCTTTCTTCACACTTCTTTCTGTCCTTAGAAGCTTCCTTTTATACTTAGTCAGAGGATCTAAGAGAAACATTTTCATTGGACGGAATGAAAAGGAGAAGTCTTGTTGAAAAGGCAACATAACATTTTCTGCACTTTTCTGAAAAGCAGACTTGTCTTCACATGTGCAGAACTTTTGTCTTTTTACTTTGTCTACTGTTGCATTGCCTTTAACTAATTTAGGAAGGTCAACTTTGTGTCTTTCTTCCTTGTAAAGGCCTTTACATTGTTTTGTAAAATACATTAGTACATTAGTTTGTACTCTTGTAAAAACATGTGTTTGTATGAAATCAAGAATCAGTTGTATATAAAAACGGATCTTTTACTTTACTGTAGGTTGTAATTTTATTCAGCAAATGTACGGTAAAAATATATGTGATTTTTGATAAGACCAGCTTAGACTGGTTATTGCAATAGGGGGGATTGTTAGGCACAAAAGGCCTCAGTCAAACCTGTCTACATCTGAGGGGAGATTTAGAATCAAACCGTGTTGATGCTTTGAAGGTTGAATTTAAGTCCTGTTATATGTCTTATTGAATCCTGAAAATGTTGTGCAAATATCAGTCTAAAGCTGTTCTATAGGTTGCATGTGTTGGCACTAAGACAGTTTGGTCCAAGCTGCTCTGTCTGCTGACAGGCTGGACATAAGCTGTCTACGCTGCTCTACACTGTTTGAGCACTTGGGCAATTAAAGTGTTGTTCTTGTGAACAGCTAAACACTTATGGAATATGTTTCCAAGTCATCATGTATTGTTTTGAACTACAAGATCAGTTTACAAAGTCGAAGACAAAGGTGGAAAACAGAATTGCTCAGCTGCACAGCTGTTCTGTAACATGAAACAAAAGGTTATTTGAAAAGGGTGACAGACCTTTTTCTTATATCAAAAT
>JAANYP010003730.1:0-60852 GCA_020465985.1 Centrapalus pauciflorus
ATCTTCGATCTGGGTATCATCAGTTAAAAGTCAGAGAAGAAGATGTTCCAAAGACAGCCTTCCGTACAAGATACGGTCATTACGAATTTCTCGTAATGCCGTTTGGATTAACGAATGCACCAGCGGCGTTCATGGATCTCATGAATCGCGTGTGCAGACCAATGTTGGATAAATCAGTTATCGTGTTCATAGACGATATTCTGATTTACTCCAAAAAGGAGGCTGATCATTCTATTCATCTGCGGCAATTGCTAGAGTTATTAAGAAAAGAAAGACTCTATGCAAAGTTTTCTAAGTGCGAATTCTGGCTCAGACAGGTATAATTTCTATTATATAAGTCTTGAGCTGTTTCCTTAACTATTCTATGATTCACCTCAGAATTTGAAATTCTATCTTAATTCTTATAGATCCAGTTCCTTGGCCATGTTGTTTCTGGCGAAGGAATTTCCGTTGATCCTTCAAAAGTCGAGGCTGTTCAAAAGTGGCAAACACCTCGCAATGCCTCAGAGATAAGAAGTTTCCTTGGATTGGCCGGTTATTATCGACGATTCATAAAGGACTTCTCGAAGATTGCTGTACCTCTAACGATGCTAACACGAAAGAATACTCCTTTCGTTTGGTCTAATAAACAGCAAGAGGCATTTGATATTCTGAAGCAAAAGCTTATTCAAGCGCCGATTCTAGCCTTGCCAGAAGGTAATGACGATTTCGTTGTTTACAGCGACGCTTCTGGTACTGGTTTAGGATGTGTTCTTATGCAAAGGGGAAAAGTAATTGCCTATGCTTCAAGGCAATTAAAAGACTACGAGAAAAGTGCACCAACTCATGATCTTGAGTTGGCTGCCGTTATCTTTGCTTTGAAAATCTGGCGTCACTATCTATATGGGACTCGGTGTCAGCTCTACACCGATCATAAGAGTCTCAAATACCTTTTCACTCAAAAAGATCTGAACATGAAACAGCGTCGATCCTTGGAGCTTATCAAGGATTATGACTGCGAGATCTTATATCATCCCGGCAAAGCAAATGTTGTCGCGGATGCGTTGAGTAGAAAAGTGTATCCTGAAAAGTGCTGTTATGCCCTAACTCCAGTTATATTCTCTTCTGATCTTATTGAAGAGATTCGAGCTGCTCAAATTGAAGCGCTGAAAGAAGAGAACATAGATTCTGAAAATCTAAAAGGGCAACTACAATTTTTAACACTGAACCATTTGGGACTTCACTGTCTCAAGGGAAACCGAATCTGGGTTCCTAAATATGGTTCTATTCGTAGCACTCTTCTGTCCGAAGCTCATCAGTCCAAGTTATCCATTCATCCTGGCAGCTCAAAGATGTATTTTGATCTGAAAGCTGACTACTGGTGGCCAGGAATGAAGAAGGACATTGGAAAATGTGTTGAAAGCTGCAGAGTATGTCAGATGGTTAAGGCAGAACACCAGAAACCCTTCGGGGATATGCAACCACTGCCAGTTCCTGAATGGAAGTGGGAGCATATAACAATGGACTTCATTACGAAGCTGCCAAAGACCAAAAGACAGCACGACTCCATCTGGGTAGTCGTTGACCGATTAACGAAATCAGCACATTTCATTCCGATGAAAGAAACATATTCTCTGGATAGACTGGCACAGTTGTACATCACCGAAATTATTTCTCGTCACGGTGTGCCAAAGTCTATCGTATCTGATCGTGATAGTCGCTTCACATCCAGATTCTGGCAAGCACTACAAGAAGGGATGGGTACTCGGATTTCTATGAGTACTGCTTATCATCCAAATGCAGATGGCCAGAGTGAGCGTACTATCTTAACTCTTGAAGATATGCTTCGTGCCTGCGTTCTTGATTTAGGTGGTAACTGGGATGACCATTTGCCATTGGTCGAATTCTCTTACAATAACAGTTATCATTCAACAATCAAGATGGCCCCTTTTGAAGCTTTATACGGAAGAAAGTGCAGAACTCCTACTTGTTGGCGTGAAACAGGCGAATCACCAATAGCAGGACCTGCCCTTCTACAGTTGACTCACGAGAAGATTCAACTAGTTAGAAGAAATATTCTTGAAGCTCAAAGCAGGCAGAAGTCATATTATGACAATCGGCATAGATCAATCAGTTTTGCAGTTAACGATTGGGTGATGCTGAAAGTATCCCCAATGAAGAATGTGGTGCGATTCATTAAAAGAAACAAGTTAGCTCCGAGATTTATCGGACCGTTCAAGATCGTCGAAAAGATTGGGAATCAGTCTTATCGTCTTGAACTACCGGCTGACTTAGCTGGAATACACCCTGTATTCCATGTTAGTCATTTAAGGAAAAGCTTAGCTGACGAAAGAGAAATACAGTTACCACACGTTAACCTGCAGATAGATGAAAAGCTTCGAGTGGTTGAAGAACCAGAACGTATTTTGGACTCGAAGACTAAGAAACTTAGAAATAATGAGATACAGATGGTGCTCGTCCAGTGGAAACACCACAAAGGTTCGCATCAGTCTTGGGAATCCAAAGATGTCATGAAAGCTACTTATCCCAGTCTGTTCGAATCTAGCTAACTTCGGGGACGAAGTTTGTGCGTGGTGGAGCCCATTCTGTAACAACCTAACTTTTAGATAGTCATGTAATGCTTGAATGTTGAGATAATAATGTAATTTTATTTACATTATTTATGATGTAATATATATTAAGTTTGAAATAATATGATTATTTAAAATTAATTGAATATTTATATTATAAATCATTAATGATGACCAAAATAAAAGAGATGTAAAAATACAAAAGTTTAGTGGGTTAAACAACAAATATAATTAAATAATATATATAAACCGAAATAATGATCATTTAAGATCATTTAACACAAATCAACTCTCTCTCTAACTTCTCTCTACTCTCTCACTAAGTATACGGCTACCTCTCCAAATCATCCAAATTGTTCATTTAATTACATTCAATTCAAGAATTGAAGATCAAAGGAGTTACAATAAGCATCAAACATCATCAATTAGCAAGAATTTGAGGTAAACACACTTTTAATTTCAATTTCTATGTATGTTGGTTCGGTTTTGTGAAAAACCGAAACCAAGAGATTAAAATGTGAGGATTTGATGTTGCATGTTAGAAATATTGGTAGATTATGATGAATTAATGATAATAAAAGTAACAGAAACAAAATTTGTAGAATAGATCATCCAAAATAATGAAGAAATCGGATATTTTGGTAAAAATATTGTTCTTGACAAAATTTCATATTTTTGGATGATCTTGATCGAAATATGATGTTATTGATAGGGAAAAATATATAAAATCAACCCAAGAATGATAATATAACATAAAATAAAGTTGCATGTTAGTTTGAGTAAGTTTTGGGAAAATTTATGAAAAATCCGTATGAATATAAGTATGAACATGAAGAACATTTCTGGGAAAAATATGTGAGATCCGAATTCGGCTGAGTCCGAATTCGGATGAGTGACATCAATTCGGATCCCATATTTCGGACTCCCTAATTCGGATGAGGACTCATTTCGGATGCCACCTAATTCGGTTCCAAATCCGAAATCCGGTTGACTGATTCGGGCATTACTTGGTCCGAATTCGGAAGGATCAATTCGGTTGAATCCGAATCCGGGTCCCTAGTTCGGATAGATCCGAATTCGGGAGATCCGAAACCCGATTCAATATAAATTGATATTTTAAGTAAAATTTATATATAAATATATATATTGATATATATATATATATATATATATATATATATATATATATATATATATATATATATATATATATATATATATATATATATATATATGGTGAACTAAGAGAATAAAGATTTATGAACTAGAAGTTATCAGAATCAGATAGAATTTAAAGAATTTATGATCAAAAGATGATGACATTGATAAGATAAATTATCAGATATCAGACTCAGATAAAATACAAGAATTTGAAGACTAAAATGATGATGATAAAGATGATGAAAATGACCTGATATTATCATGAATGATTCTGAACAGGTTCAGTATATTCTGAACAAAGATTTAAAGATTTAAAGACTTAAAAGCGGGTCGGAGACTTGATTTGACAAAGAAAAGAATTGACAGATTACAGATTTACAAAATCCTGAGATAACTCAGGTGGCAGATTCATATATCTGTTTGACCAAGACCCAAACTGTGAGTTATAGATATTCAAATTGAACATGCAAAGATCCGTTTGAGATATATTGATGCTGTTACATTATTTGACATTCATTTATCAGCTGGATTGAGACCTGTGCACACCATGGATGGGTGTTGCCCAGTGAATCATGATAGCTATTTGCTTATCATTTCATATTGCATTTATTAGCGCTTCAGACTTTGCTTTATGATTTGTTGCTATCATGACTCCTAAGACTTAAGCTTACTTCATTGATCAGACTTGATAAGACTTATTCAGCTTGACTAGCCCTTATGGTCTATTGTTCTAGACCTGGCTATTCCACCAGTTCTCACGAACTTGGTAATGACCTCCGATGTTCGGCCATGTTGACCTACTGGTAGCTAGCCCAGTATGTGGCTGATCCCCACTATATAAGCGTGAGTGTGGTTTGAACATCATCCGATCTTAAGATACTATATCTCAATCATGATGAGGGCTGTAGCGGCAGCCAAGACTTATCACGCTTAGATTTATGACTCCGCTTGACACGCATGTTAATATTGAAAATCTATAAACTCACTAAGCCTTGCTTACAGTTGTTACATTAAAATTTTACAGGAAAAGCCAAAGGAAAATCACCTGCAGGACCTAGTACTTAGGTCATTCAAGATCCAAGTTTTGAAGCTTTCCTAGACCACTTCTCAACAAACTTTCTGGTACTGATTGGAAGACAGCTAATGTGGTGGTTCTGGGTAGACTTGTTGTGATGATTGATGTTATGAATAGATTAGATGTTACCCTTTTATAACTTTAATTTGAAATATGTAATCTGTATCCTAATATGTAATGTACATGTAATTTTATTTTTCCGCAATTTAATTACCCTATCTTAGTATGGTTGATATCGTATTGCATATTATGGGACCTAGACTGGTGAGCACTGCTCCGTAAGGGGTGGTCTTCACAATTTCGGAATTTCCCTTGGCATTTTTATTTATCATGAAATTATCTTATGTGACTCAGACATAGACATACTTTTATGATCAAGGCATACAGACAATGATTCTAACTTGTTGGTATTTGCAACAAGTTCCCTATGCTTCTAAGACTTAACTCCTTTTCTGATATTCTCTTTTTTTTGAATTTTTATGGTTTTCTCTCTTTTTTTCTTTTGTTTTTCATAAGAAATAGCAATAAAAGAAGATAACCTACTAACTTACTAAAAATAGAAACTATCGTAATTTAGCAGACTTACTATAAAAAGAAAGAAATACTACGGCTATAAAAGGAAATAAACTACTACTAAGGTCAAATTACTCTGGGTTGCGCATTCCATTTAGTTGAATTAAATATTCAAACCGTGACTTATCAAAGGCTTTGGTAAATAAATCAGCATTATTATCATCCGTTGCCACTTTTACCAATTTGATTAAGTTCTTTTCAGCACAATCACGAATAAAATGATGCATTATGTCTATGTGCTTTGTTTTACTGTGTTTAACTGGATTATTTGTTATAGCTATTGTAGATTGGTTATCTATCCTAATTGGAGTTTGAGTGTAAGCCAAACCGTAATCCCGCAATTGTTGTTGTATCCACAGAACTTGTGAGCAGCAACTACCAGCAGCAACATACTCGGCCTCGCACGTTGACACGGCTACCGACGTTTGTTTCTTGCATTGCCAGGAAACCAGTCTTCCTCCTAGATATTGACAACCTCCAGTTGTTGATTTGCGCGTCAAGCTGCATCCTCCGTAGTCAGAATCCGTGAACGCCTCCAACTCTAGATCTCCCTCCGCGTGATACCAAAGTCCCAGCTTCGGTTTCGACTTGAGGTATCGTAGAATCCGCTTCACAGCTTTCATGTGCATCTCCTTCGGATTGGCTTGAAACCTAGCCCAAATACACACAGCAAACATGATGTCAGGTCTTGAAGCAGTTAAATACGTAAGTGATCCAATCATGGCCCGATATAACGTCGGATCCACATCGGTATCACTTTCGGTACCCGGTCCGAGATTGTGATTCACTTGAATCGGCGTGCTGAAATGGGCAGTCAGTTTCGTTCCTTCCATCCCGAAGCGTTCCAATATGTCATTTAGGCTAGCATTATCAGATTTTAAAGACTCATTTTGAGCAGTTATGTTCTTATGGGATTCTAAGACTAGATTCAACCAATCGTTAGAAGTAACACATAACATACATAATTCATGAAAAAGAGAGTAGTTCAGACTAACCTTTGTGTTATCGGATTCCACGTTGGCCATTTGAGCGGCATACTCCAGAAGCGTCTGATCATTCGTCTTCTCCACCCACATCGGACTGCTGTCCCTTGTGGTCTGCTCTTCCCCTTCACATCCATTCTCAGTGACTTCAGCCATGAAGGCTCTAGTATTAGACTCCGGATGTGAGCTCCAGTCGTATGTACCATCCAGCTGTCTGTCTGATGTGACGTTTGATAATAAACCAGCTAGATTGGCTTGACCGGAAGATGAACTCGGAAGGTATCTCTGTTGAGACTGATTCTGAAACTGTCCATGATGCTGATTCTGCCCTTGGTATGTATCTACCTTCGGTCACTGACATTCTCTGGCGAAGTGTCCCAGACCTTGACAATTGTAGCATTTGACTTTGGACTTATCAAAGCCAATCCCTTTATTATTCATCGTCAGATTCCTCCCAGTCCGTTTGATGAATCTTTTAACCCGTTGGGTTACCATGGCCAGTTGCCATTTGAGATCCATTTCCTCAAGATCGTCAGGGTCTACCTGATCATAGTCTTCATCCCAGAGAGCAGGATCGTTTATTTTCCCCTGAACGCAGTTTCCATACGCGGCCACAAATGACGCAAGCAAGTTCAAATGTTCTTCGGCCGATTTAGCGCTCATGGGCATCTTCGAGTAGCCCTGAGATGTTGATGCCTGTGCTGCTTGAGGTTGCTGTTCTTCCGATCTTCCCAACCCTAAGAACGCCCTATTCAGTGTGTCATCAGTCTCTGCTGGTGACGACGTTTTTCCGGTGAAAAATGCTGTAGCAGTCTTCAGATCAGCTGCGGCTGAAGGTTTTGTTGATTTTCCAAAATACATGGCTGGATTGGGTATAATACTTGTCTTCATTTAGCTTAATCATAGCCACATACATCGCCCACTTGGCTGGTAAGGCATCAAGAAGCTTATTGTTCTTTTCTGTGTCATTATACTCAATCCCATGACTTTCAAGCTCCGTCAACAGATGATAAAAGCGGGTGATGGTATCATCCAGCTGTTCATCCTTCAATGCCTTGAAAATAGCAAACTGCTGTTTCAACAACTCCATGCGCTTCCTTCGAACCCTTGGATTACCCTCACACCTCTTCTCCAGCGACTCCCAAAGTTCCTTAGATGTCTTTTGAGTCCGGAATGTGTGTAGTATATCCTGAGGCAAAGCCATTCGAATAATTGAGAAAGCTCTGTTCTCGGCTTCATACAGTTTCTTATCATCCTCCTTCATCATCTGATATGATCAGACTCTCTGACGGCCTTCAACCTCAGAAATAGGTGGAATGTATCATTCGTCAATACATACCCACATGCGCATGTCATTGAAACGCACAAAATCGGCAAACCGATCTTTCCACCAATAGTAATCTTCGAGTTTCATCAGCTTAGGCAGAGTATTAGCCTTTCCGACCTCATGATCCATTTCTAGAAACTTTTGAAGGTTTGACATCGTTTCAAAAGTAATTGAATTGTAACATAATTAATTTAATTCGAAACTAAGTTACGCTAATTCTTTCGAATCTAGGTAGATTCGAATATAATTTAGTTTAAATCTTTTTGGGATTAAATTCGATTAAGTTTTGAAATTCAATTAATTTCGAAATTGATGACAGATTCGAAAGTCTCCAAACTCGAAGGTCAAAGCAAACTCGAATACTCAGCAGATTCGAAGCACCCTATTCGACTATAGACTAAACTCGAAGCATACTCGAATGACAGCAAACTCGAGACCCTAATCGACTTTAGCACAAACTCGAATTAGATTCGAAACACTCTGTATCAAACTCGAAAGGAGCGGATTTGGTTAGACTCGAGACTAAGTAAAACCCTAATTACTCCTAATAGATTCGAGCGCCGCAAACTCGAAAAACGCCTAATACTTCGATTTCTTAACGTTTTGCAGATTAAATCAATATTTTTACAACGAAAAATATTGATTTCGATCAAAAACGTGAAAAACACGAAGTATTTCCCGGATGACAATTTGCTAAGCTCGAAAAACACGAAAAACACGAACTTGAGAGAAAAACCGTCCAACACGTCAAGAAACCTAGGATGTATCTAGATGAACACGAAGAACACTAAGAACACCCCGTAGTCTCTGATACCACTTGTAAGGTCTACCACTACACGGATCTATCTAGACGCGGAACCGTCAACGAGTGCGGAATCCTCGTTAACGGGTAGACGGTAACAACTCTCACACGGAACACGGAGACTATCAACGAGCTGCACGAACTACACAAGAACGCACCTACCAGAAGATTCTCTCCGAAAGATTTCTAAAACTGATGATAAACTCGAAATCGCCTTTTGCTTAATCTCTCTCGAATTCTGCAAAAAGTCTGATAATTATTCGAGTCTACCCCTAATTATAGAGGCTAATTCGAGTCTGCCATGGGCCAAACTCGAATCAGGCTCAAGGCCCATTCGAGTTTGTCCTCTCTGACACTCTCGAATCTGCCTAAGGAAGTACATTCGAATCTGTCTAAGTGACTCATTCGAATCTGTCCTAGATTCGTATCCTAGTCTTTAGAGAATTCGAATTTACTCTTTCACATAATTAACTTAGTATTGAAACTTATGTTTTCAGCCTATGCTTGATTTTATCTTTGAACTTTGTGTTTGAACTTCTTGTAATATGTTACATCAAGTTCAAACACACAATCAATAAATGTCAAACAAATATAAACATATAAACATATATAACCAACACTCGTTAAAACTCAATACTTTGAATATTACTTAAACCAAAATGTTAGATCACTTAGACTGCTATCATCACACAGGGTGTACCAACATCCGAGGAGAAGTTGAAATCCCTAAAATGAGGGACCAACAATATTTCTTTAAACAATTCCGGCTGTTCCAACTGGTAATCCTCCAATACCGGAGAGAACTGTAGAGGTTACCAATATGAATGATGCTACAAAACGAAGAAAGCTGGGAGACAACACTGCCAGAATACTCTTGCTGATTTCAATACTGAATGATATCTATATCAGTTTGACCAATACGACAACAGCCAAATCCATCTGGGATGAGGTGTGTAAACTCATGCGCGGTTCAGACAAAGAAGCTATGAATAGAGCAAGGAACAGTCTGATGACATTTGAAAACTTTAGAGCAAGAGAAGGAGAGTTGTTGGATCTGAGGTTTGTCAATCTGGTGAGTGAGATGAAAAGGAATGGAGTGACAAAATCCAATCTGGATATAAATGTCAAATTCCTGAATGTGCTAAATCTGGAATGGGATTAATACACCATGATCATTCAGCAGAATAAAGAGATTGACGATATGGATTTCCATATGGCATTTGAGAACCTTAACAACTATCAAGAAGTTTTTTTTAAGTAAAATGTCTGGAAAGAAACAAGCGAAAAAGACAACAATCGATCCTCTGGCTCTCCTGGCTGATAAGAAATACAAGATAAAGAAGGAAAAGCGGGTTGTTTTGAGCAGTAGTTCATCAGATTCAAAATCCACTGATTCTTCAGCTGACTCTGAGATAGAAGAAATAAAAAAACAGATGGCCTTGCTAACAAAGGCATTCCAGAAAAAGTTCTACCGCAAGCCGACAAACAACAAGATGAGATACAAGACAGGCTCAAGGAAATATGAAAAGAAATACAGGTATGAAAAATCCGGAGAGAGCAGTGGCAAAAAGTCTAAGAAATATGAGAAGACTGATAAGCCTGCCAAGATAGATGCTGATCAGAAATGCTATAACTGTGGCAAACCAGGCCACTTTGCCAGAGAATGCAGATTCCCAGTTGTAAAGAATTCTGATTATTGCACTCGGAAGGCACTGCTGGCAAAGGAAAAAGAGGCTGGTAAGGCATTGATGGCTGATGACGACAACTGGCTGCAACTGTCCGAAGATGAAGACATTCTGGACGAAGATGCTCATATCTGCCTGAAATCAGAAGTGTTCAATGAGTCTGAATTGAGTGAGTCTGCCATGTTAGCTGAGGATGAGGTTTGGGTAGGACTGGCAGATGATGAAGCTGAACAGCAAAATGATTATGATTTTGACAATGAACTGAAAGAGGAGATGGTGTTGATGGCAACAGGAGAAGTAGGCTGTAGTAAAGATTAGGAAGATGACGAATCAGATACAGATGCCTCAGAAAATTCAGAGACACCAGAGGTACAATCTAATTCTGATTCAGATGATGATAACTCCCGTGTTCTAGAACAAATTTTTACTCAAATGGCTTACATGCTCAAAAAGTTTAAAAAATCTAAAAGCCGAAAAAAAATGTCCATTCCTTGGAAAATAAATTAAGAATTAAAGAAATGAGATAGAAGAAATGAAAAAGCAGATGGCCTTGCTAACAAAGGCATTCCAGAAAAAGTTCTACCGCAAGCCGACAAACAACAAGATGAGATACAAGTCAGGCTCAAGGAAATATGTAAAGAAATACTGGTATGAAAAATCCGGAGAGAGCAGTGGAAAAAAGGCTAAGAAATATGAGAAGATTGATAAGCCTGCCAAGAAAGATGCTGATCAGAAATGTTATAACTGTGGCAAACCAGGCCACTTTGCCAGAGAATGCAGATTGCCAGTTGTAAAGAATTCTGAATATTGCACTCGGAAGGCACTGCTGGCAAAGGAAAAAGAGGCTGGTAAGGCATTGATGGCTGAAGACGACAACTGGCTGCAACTGTCCGAAGATGAAGACATTCTGGACGAAGATGCTCATATCTGCCTGAAATTAGAAGTGGTCAATGAGTCTGAATTAAGTGAGTCTGCCATGTTAGCTGAGGATGAGGTTTGGGTAGGACTGAAAGATGATGAAGCTGAACAACAAAATGATTATGATTCTGACAATGAACTGAAAGAGGAGATGGTGTTGATGGCAACAGGAGAAGTAGGCTGTAGTAAAGATTAGGAAGATGAAGAATCAGATACAAATGCCTCATAAAATTCAGAGACACCAGAGGTACAATCTAATTCTGATTCAGATGATGATAACTCCTGTGTGCTAGAAAAAATTCTTACTCAAATGGCTTACATGCTCAAAAAGTTTAAAAAATCATTAAAAGCCGAAAAAAATGTCCATTCCTTGGAAAATAAATTAAGAATAGAACGTGCTTTAGTTTTAGAATTATCCAAGGATAAGGCATTAGCATTAAGATTGGTTACAGATTTGCAAGATAAATCCAATGAACTTCAAAGTGAAATTCAAAAACTGAATAACAATATATTTGACTTAAAAGAAAAACTGAAATTAGCCGAGTTAGAATCATCATGTTATTCTATAAAATACCATTCCATATTTGATGATAGAACAAAGTTATATGAGAAAATCAAATTTTTGGAAGATGAGTTTATTAAAAGAGGTCCAACAAATCAAACAATATATTTGAATCAACCAAAAGATACCGAATTTTATAATTCAAAATCAGGTATAGGTTAGACAAATCTTAAATATCTAAAAAAAAGCTATTTCGTGTTCACCAACTATATATGATATTAGATATATGAATTTAGGATTACAAATGGTTTTTATGAAAGCTTCAGATGAAGTAGAACAGGTGAAGATTTGAAAAGGTTGAAAATAGACAAAATGCAAAATACTTTGGATTATAACAAATTAAATGATAGTTATCAAAATTCTTGCATTTCAGAAGAGTATATTCTGACTTATTCTGACAAAGATTTGTCTGAAAGTACTACTTATACTCAAAAACCATATATTCCAAACTCAATTCTTGAAAAGATCAATTCTGATCTTGAATTGTAAATTAAAACTTTTGAGTCTGAAAATGAAAAGCTTCAGGCTGAAGTTAAAGATTTGGAAATAAAACTGAAAAATCAGCCTGATAGCAAAACTCAACCAGATCAGAAACCTTCAATCCAACCTGATTCTATAAATTCTGAAAAGGAATTTGATCTATACATGAACTCTGATTTTAACTCATTAGAGGAAATGTTTGTCAAAATTGAAGAATTTATTAAACAACTACATGAAAAACAATCTGATAAACCAAAAGAACCTGTAACTATTTTAAAAAGAATACATACAGATTCTAAGGTTAAATCAGTACCTTCACCTGTTTTGCATAAGGAAAAGGAGAAAACAAAAATTAACTTTGTGTCTCCAAAATTTGAAAAAGGTGAATCCTCTTCATCAAAGGATTCAACAGCAAAGAAAGCACATGCTTCTCAAGGTAAGAAGATTTTACAGAATATGGGTAATTCTAAAGTGACTAATTCTCGTTTTATAGTTATGTCAGATTGTATTGTAAAAATTTCACCGAAGAAAGTTTGGAGAAAGAAGCAACAAGCAAAGAAAAACAAGAGAATTAGACAAGAGTGGAGAGTGAAAGAAAATCTGTTACAGATAGGATTAGTTCCATAGATAATTCTGTCTGTAATAAAATTTCTAATAAACACTGTAGGTACCAAAAGGTTTCCCTAGTATGTTGCTTTAAGCTTTAGAGGGGGAAAGGGGGGGGGGGGGTGAATACAACTATTTAAAAATTAACACACTTTCTCAATGTTTGTATGTATTATAACAAGTGTTAATTACAAACAAGCTTCAACTGTGGAAAGGTTCAAGTTGAGATGACAGATACAACAGATGTTCTACTAATCTAAGTCACACTCAGACCAGCTACAATGAATACACTGATAAAGATGAACTCACTGTTTACAAGACAGACAGACTGACAGCTTGAACAATAACAGCTTGGACACACATTACTGTTTTATTCAACCAGACTTCGCATGCATGAAAACATACTTCTTTGCACGTTCTGAATATCACACTCTTAGTTCTCACATTCCTTAGAAGCTTCCTTTTATGCTCTCACTGAGAATCCCAGTGAAGCTTCCTCATTGGACGTAGAGATAGTGGAATGTATTTCCAAAAAGACAAGAATACTTTTCTGCACGTTCTGACAAAGCAGTATTGTCTTTACATTGCAGAATCTTTGTCTTTTCCTTTTTGTCTCTGTTACAGAAGACTTTAACCAAAAGAGGAAGGTCAACTTTAAAACTTTCATCTTTTGTTATGGCCATTTTGATATAAGAAATGGTCTGTCACCCATTTCAAATATCCACTTTGTTTTCATGTAACAGAACAGCGTAGGCAGTCTTAGCAGCTTCTGTTTTTCCACTTTGTCTTCGACTTTGTAAACTGATCTCTTAGTCCAAGACAATACATGAGGACATGGAAACGTATTCCATAAAGTGTTTAGCCTGTTCACAAAGAACAGAACACATAGAATTTGTCCAAACTACTCAACAGGTTAGAGCAGCGTAGACAGTTTTTGTCCAATCTGCCTTAGTTGCAACAAATGCAACAGGATAAATAGCTTTGACTAATAGTGCAAATCACTTATTAGGTTTCAATAACGCGTTAACATGCCTTAAATTATACCTTCAAGTGCATCAAACAGGTTTGATTAATAATCTCCCCCTAAGATGTATAACAGGTTTGACTGAGACCTTTTGTGCCTAACAATCTCCCCCTATTTGCAATAATCAGTCTAAGCTGATTCTATCAATGATCACTATATATTTTTTACATTACGTTTGCTGGAATAAAATTGCAACATTGAAGTAAAGTAAAAGATCAGTTTATATATACACTGATATTGATTACAAACAACAAATGTTCTTACAAAAGTACAACTAATGTACTAAAGTATATTAGAACTAATATAATAAGAAAGATTACAACTAATGTAATAGAGTACAACATATGTACAAGGAAAAGTTTCAACAAATTTGGATTGTTGATAGTGGGAGCAAATAATGGTAAGCCTGTGCAACTTATGAACAACTTCCATTCTTCATCTACTCAGTAGTAGATGGACCTTCAAGCTGTCGTGGCCTTTCTTCAAATGACTGTTCACAATGCTCCATGGTCTCATCAATATCTTCTATTTTATGTCTAAGAAAAATGAAATCAGGGTGTTGAAGTTTTCCTCTCTCATGGAATCCTTTCAGCTATTCCCAGATAGCTGCTCTCCATCTTGAAGATTGTTTGAAGGAGTTGGCAAGTCTAAAAGCTATGAGCTGCTTAAGACCAACCTTGTGCAGATCAGATGCTCTCTGGAAACACATTTTATTAGTTAAGGGATCTACAAAAATACCCCAAACTCATGCTCTTCTATAAGTTTGTCTTCCTCAAGTTTAACTCCTCTGGGCAGGCTGTGATTCACTCCTTTGATCTCAATAGCTAGGATGCCTTGATCAAGCATAATCAGGATTTCTTCCAGCTCAGTATACTTCCTCTTCCTCTTGGCCTTAATCTTGGGTTCAACCACTGAGGTACCCTTAATTTGTTCTTCTGATATCATGCCCAGATTCTTAACTCTTTCCATCAGCATTTTGACATATGCCTTGATAGTCTTAGCAGTTTCAGATTTTGACTGACTCAGGGAAACTTCCAATTTAACCCACTCTCTGTACCCCATACAAGCAAGATCAATGTATTCATATGCTTCCAATTCTGGACCTTCAGCACCTAGCCTGGTTATCTGAATCTTCCACTGCTTGCCTTTCTTAGAGATGTGGACAACTTTGACAATTGTTTCCTTGGCAAGCCTTCTGTTGGCCACATCAAAGAATTTCTTGCTAGGTTGTCAAAGTGTATTTGGGCTCTTGCTGAGGAGGATGCAGGCTTCGACTTGATCACTGAGACCTGTGCACCCTTTTCTTTCTCTCCCTCTTTCTCAGTTACTGACTCTTTTACAGCCTCTAGCAGTTTCCTTTGAACATATAAGGAGGGAATTTTAGCTTTTCTTGCCTCCTTGTATGCAAATGCCTTTGCAGCTTTGGCAGAGATTTCTTCTTTCTTTTGTCTTTCCAGGATCTTAAGTTGCCCTTCTTTGAATTGATAGTAAGTCTCCAGAGGAAGGCCCATGTCTTTGGCTTGAGAGTTATCGAATTTGAGTTGAGCAGCCTTGAGATAGTCAGTGTCTACTAAGGCTTTTCTTTTCCCTTTAGCTGTTGTAGCAATGACAGCTTTAGTTTCCTCTTCCTCCTCTTCTTCAGTTTGTTCCAAGATCAGATGTCTCCTTCTGCTTGGCCTGTCCTGAGGAATGGATTCCTCCCCCTTAGATGGTGCAGGGCTTGGAGATCCAGCCTGAGTAGGCTGAGCAGCTTCAGTATTTTGGAGACACCTGCAACAAGACCTATTTGGGAAAGACCTGCTGCTTGCCCTGTTGAAGCTGATTTCTTCTTAAAGGGAGATGAAGATTTCTCCCCCTTTGACTTGGTCTTCAAGGCAGAGATCTTCTCCCCCTTTGAAGGAGATGGCACAGAGCCTTCAACAATAGGTCTGCCTGAAGGAACGGATCCAATAGGCTGAGCAGCAGTAGATTTGGCAGCAGGCTTGGAACCAACAAGGCTATGCACTAAGAAAGCCAAGTTATCCTTAACCTCTACAAGTTGGATAACACAGGTTTGAAGAGAGGTAGAGTGAGAAGTAGCAAGGGATGACAGCTGAGCAATATCTTCCCTGTCAGAAGCTGTGAACACCAAACTTTGAAGCTGTGCAAGATTCAGTTCAAGAGAATCTTACATATCATCAAAGTTTAAGGACACAGAATTGGACAGAGAGACCACTAAGGTATTTAAGCTGGACAAAGTGGAAGGAAGAGTGTTTGAGTAAGTGTCAAGGATAGCTGACCGCTGTTGGGAAACAGCTGACAGTGAGGACACAGAGTGCTGTTGGGTAGAAAGAATTCATGAGAGGGTGGAGGATAGTTTTTGCAGCTGTGCAGTGAGTGCAAGCAGCTGAAAGAAATGATCAGTTTAGGGAGCAGGGGTTGGGAAAGAAGTCCTGAACGAATCAAGGAACCCCTGAAGCTGGACAGACACAGAGTCTGATATAATAGATGGTAGGGATGTCATAGAGGTTTCCAAAGAACCAACTTTGTTGGTCATCAAAGACAGCTGATCCTTCAAAGGTAGATTTTTGGGGGATGGAGGTGTATGAGTTGACTGTTTGGATTGGGTAGAGGGTGAGGAATGTGATGGAGATGGTGAGGATTGAGGAGTGTGTGGATTAGTAGGTGAAGGTAGGGAGACTTTGGATAGGAGTTCCATAGCCTGGGCATAAGTTAAATAGCCCAGCTTGGAAGGGTCAAAGGGACCTTCAACAGTGGTTGTAGCTGCATCATGAGGCGAAGTGGTAGGAGTTGGTGGCCTTTCAGATGCTGCAGGTATTGTAGCACCTTTATCAAGACCTGGGGTGGTTCCCTCAGTAGTACCTTGGTTTTTAGGCAACTCTTCATGGGGAGAAGGGATGTGCATTTCAACATCATCAGTGGTGAAACCTGATGATGGAATGTGCACTTGGGGAGCAGCGTCCCCAGAGGGATGGTGTATTCCCTCAGGTTCATCAGCTTAGGTTGATAGTCCTTCAACAGCTGTTGGGTGTAGAACAGTTGCATCACCAGGAGCAAAAGTTTGAGGCTGTTCTACTGGATGGTCTGTTCCAGAAGCTTGGTTACCTCGTGCAGACTCAGATAGTGTAGAAGAAATATGAGGTGGAGACTGTGTGGACTCAGTATGGAGTGGAGTGGACTCCTGTCTTTCAATATCCTCAGCCTGTTGGGAGGCTGGGATAGTGGACGTCGCAGTCTCCATATGTACAACTGGTTCCTGTTGGGAGAAACTAGAGGGCCTAGGCTGACTCAGGGTGGACTCTTGATGGAGTGAAGTCTGCTCCAAATGTGCTAAAATTTCTCCCAAAATAGGAGAAGCAGCATGGGTTGCTTCTTTTTCAACTGACTCCTGTTGAGAGGGGTCAGAGGGGCTAGTTTAGGAGGTTGGTTTCTTCTTGGCTAGTGATTTTTGCCTTGAGTATTGGGACATGGAGGGTGATTGAGGAGAAGTGGCAGGGATTTGTGTTTGGACTGGTGGTGAGACTGGGTCAGGAATAAGAGGGTCAGCCTGTTCCATGGTCTCAGGTGCCATAGAGGCACCAGCCAGAAAGGCTTCAGGTTCAATGAATAAACCAGGGTGAGTAGTCTGCTCCCCCTCAGCCACTGAGGCTGATGGGACAGACTTAGCTGTTTTAGCCTTCTTACGGATAGGCTCAACTTCAGATTGTTTCAAGTGCCTCTTCACCAGTTTAGGCCTTGATTTGGATTTTTCTTTGGGAGCAGGATTTGGATCCACCCTCTGAGTAGAGGGTCCATCCACTAAATCAAGTAGCCTTCTCATTGGAGTGGACAGAGGAGGCTCATTGTTGAGTACTGGAGTGTAAAAGACTCTATTCCCAATAACAGGCAATGCAGTAGTAGTTAACATGGGTTGAGATTTGTACAGGTTCTCACCACAGACATGTTTTGAAGATGAGGCTCAAGAACCTTGGGTATCTTAGCAGGACGATGTTCTTGCTGCACCTGGTTCCTCAAATTCACGAAAATCTACCTTGCTATGTTCAGAGTAGTCCCACCTACAAGCTGTAGGACTATAGGAATGTCATCCCTGCTAAGCTGGTCGAATGAGCCAACTTTGCAGCTTAAGGACATCACCACAGAGGCGAATAGAAAATTGTATGTTGGAGACAAGTCCCTCCTGAACAAAGTAGCACCCACTTTAGGTTCTGCTACACCACAGAAGTGTAGCAAATTGCCCATCTGTTCATCCTCAGGCTGTGGTTTGTCATATGTTTCAGCAACAGGAAGATGAAGAACTTTCCTGAGATGCTCAGTAGTTATCTCAATGGTTTGAGTGCCATTGAGAATGGTTCCCTTGATGGTTTTGGTTGAAGGGTCATACGAATAGGTGTACCAAAACTAATAAACCATCTCCTGGTATAGGACACCAGGAAAGGCAGTTAGTGCATAGTGCAGGGGGTGGGTTTGCAGAAACTCCACCATATATTCATAACCTTTTCCCACATATTTTTTGGGAATGGTCAGATTGGCAATATAGTTGATGGGTTTTAGTGTGAGCATTGTGGTGACCGAAGGTTGTTTTTGGACATCATCACCAATGAACACAGGCAAAAGGGGGTTGTTTTGGTGAGCCATTTGGAAAGCAGTAGCGATGAATCATGCTTGACACTTAGTCGACTTAGGGTTTAGCAGGTAGTTATGGAAGCAGTAGAGAAGAAGAAGATGATGAAACAGTGATTGAGGTATTTATAGGATTTGAATGTGAGTGAGTAGGAGAGAGAAAGGTTTGGGCGGTTAATTTGAAATGTTCTTTAACAGAAAACGAAATGGTTTGCCATGTCAGAACGGTTGTCAGACCACTTGACCTTTTTAACTACTAACACACGTTAACAAACATTATCCGCAGATAATTAAGTTAAATAAATACATAATTTAAGTAACATAAATGTGAAGAAAGTTAATTAAAACTGATGTTCCGAGCTGTTGTTCAAACCTGTGATGAGCATGTTTCATCACAAACTGATTATTCATCAAGCTCTTCATGCAACCTGTGCAGCTAGATGAACAGACTTCATTGTGAAGCCTGTTCAATAGCTAATCATGTTACAAGACAATGCCTTGTATGACAGATTGAGAGAGTGAGCAGGTTGGAAGTTTGTACAACAGAACAGGTTTGAGATTTAAACGTATTTTTTCAAGCCTGTTATATGTCCAAGCTGTCCAAGTTTTCAGAAATTGGCTAAGTACAGGACAAGTAAAACCTAACCTGTCCAAGCTGTTCTGTTAAATTTGGACAAGTTTGAACAAGTGATCATTAGAACATCAATGACACTTAGCTACTTTTATGTAACATGCCTAGCTTGTTTACAAGGTAATTAAACCTGTTTTCATCAAGAGGCTTGGTGAAAATGTCTGCAAGCTGTTCATCTGTGGAAATAAAACTTACCTCCACATTACCTTTCTGGATGTGATCTCTGATAAAATGATGTCTGACTTCTATATGCTTTAGTCTGCAATGAAAAACTGGATTGTTGGAGATAGCTATGACACTTGTATTATCACACAGCATATGAGTTTTCCTATATACAAGTCCATAATCCTCAAGCTGATGCTGCATCCATAGGATCTACCCACAGCAGCTCCAAGCATCAATGTACTCAGCTTCAGCAATCGAAGTAGAAACTGAATTCTGCTTCTTGCTACATAAACTGATCAACTTACCACCAAGGAGTTGACATCCACCTGTTGTGCTTTTCCTGTCTACCCTGCAGCCTGCAAAATCAAAACCTGAATATTCAATTAGTTCAAGGCTGGAGTCTTTGGGAAACCAAAGACCCAAACCTGGTGTACCCTTTAGGCATCTGATGATTCTTTTTACAGCAGCTAGATGTAAATTCCTTAGGATCAGCTTGAAACCTAGCACATAAATAGGTAGTAAACATAAAATCTGGTCTACTAGCAGTTAGGTATAGCAAGCTCCCAATCATGCCTCTGTAAGCTGTTACTGAGACATCTTTGTCACATGCATCAGCATCCAATTTTATATTGGTTGCCATTGGGGTTTTGATGGGAGAACTTTGATCAATTTTAAACTTTTTCAGAAGATCTAAATTATACTTTCTTTGATTAATAAAAATTCCATTTGAGGTTTGTTTAACCTGTAATCCTAGAAAGAAAGTGTGTTCACCCATCATGCTCATTTGATATTTGGATTCCATGAGCAGTGAAAAATTCTTGCACAACTATTCATTTGTAGAACCAAATATTATGTCATCCACATAAATTTGAACAAGCATAATATCTGACTTCACCTTCTTTATGATCAATATGGTATCCACTTTACCTCTAGAATAGCCATTGCTCATAAGGAAATCAGTAAGAGTGTCATACCAGGCTCTAGGGGCTTGTTTTACACCATAGAGAGCTTTGTCCAGCTTATAGACAAAACCTGGATGTTATTCACTTTCAAAACCTTGAGGCTGCTTGACATATACTTCTTCTTGCAGCTTACCATTCAAAAATGCACTCTTGACATCCATTTGAAATACCTACATGCTCTTGTGGGCAACATAGGCTAGAAACAAACGAATTGATTTTAACCTGGCCACTGGAGCAAATGTTTCATCATAGTCAATGCCTTCTTCTTGCCTATAGCATTGAGCAACCAGTCATGCCTTATTTCTAATGACTTGAACTTACTCATCCATTTTGTTTATTAAAACCCATTTGGTGCCAATGATAGTTTTACATTTAGGAATAGGGATCAGCTTCCATACTTCGTTTCTCTCAAACTGATTGAGCTCTTCTTGCATGAAAGTGATCCAATTGGCATCATTATGTGCATCATCTACTTTATTTGGCTCCATCAGGGACACAAAACTAGAGAACATCCAAAAGTTTCCTAAGCTATCCCATCTTGTTTGTACCCCTTTGTTGATGTCACCAATTATTTGATCATTGGGGTGACACCTGATCCACTTAGGATCATGTTTCAATGAAGATTCTCCTATATAATTTTCATCTTCATCATGTCTTGCAGAACAACTTTCAAGGTTTTCAGACACACTATTATCTTGGGCATGTTCAACTAATGAACATGAATCTCTATTGTTGAACACATCAGTAGAGGATTCAGGGAAATCAGCATTGATTGGTTCTGGACTTGGTGTATTAATTATGTCAGTACACTTATTCACACATGGTGTATCAACATAATCATTATCATGTCCATTGTGGTTAACAGGTTCCACTCTGGGTGAAGTGGAAGCTTTTGAGTCCTTTCCTCATCATGTGAATGCATAAGATCATCGAAGCCGAACTCTCCTGAAACTGATTCAGGAACAACTTTGGTGGAGGCATTCCTGGACGCCTCAAAGGTGACATTGATAGATTCATCTATCACCTTTCTTTTGTAGTTGTATACTCTGTAGGCTTTAGATACAACAGAATATCCAACAAACACACCTTCATCAGCTTTTAGTTCAAATTTTGCCAGCTGATCCCTCTGATTCAGAATAAAGCAGGGGCATCCAAACACATGGAAATAACTTATATTTGGCCTTCTCCCTTTGATTAACTCATAAGGAGTCTTGTTGAACCTTTTCAGCACTAAGGATCTGTTTTGAGTGAAGCAGGCAGTGTTGATAGCTTCAGCCCAAAATGATGAAGGTAAACCTAATGCACATAGCATGTTTCTAGCATCTTCAATGAGGGTTTTATTCCTCCTTTCAACAACTCCATTTTTTTTGTCGAGTTCTTACAACTGAAAAGTTTTGTGAGATCCTTCTTTCTTCACAGAAGTCCTCAAGAGTACTATTTCTGAATTCAGTAGCATGATCACTTCTAAGCTGCTTGAGTTGAGCAGAGTTTAGAACTTCCATATTTTTGATAAATCCAATTATTACTCTGGCAGCCTCTCCTTTGGTCTTTAGGAAGATCACCCATGTAAACCTGGAGTACTCATCAACCATTACTAGAGTGTATCTTCTACCTCCTAGACTTGGGACACTGACAGGTCCAAACAAGTCCACGTGGATTAAGAAGAGAGGAGGGTATCAATAGAAAAATTATGCTTGGTTTTAAAAGATGTTTTTCTCTGCTTGCCTTTCTCACAAGCTGTGTAGAGTTTATCCATAACAAAGGTTATAGAAGGCAAACATGTTACCAACTCTCTCTTACAGAGTTTGTTGATATTATTGATGTTCAGGTGTGACAGCCTTTTGTGCCATAACCAGTTTAGGTCTGCATTGCTCTTTGAGATCAACAGGTTTCAGTTGTGGGATTAGCAGATTTCATATATCCACAACGTATACACCTTTCTTCCTTTCTGCACACAACACAACCTTGACTTAGGGATCCAGTATGTACCCAAGGTAATCATCAAAGTTAACCTTGTAGACAACATCACATAGTTGACTAATGCTAACAAGATTATGTTTTAGCCCAGACACATAGGATACTCTTTTGAATATTGCAGCACCAGCTTGAAGGGTTCCATATCCTTCTGTGGATCCCTCAACATTATCACCAAAGGTGACTTTTGGCCCTTTTTCAGGCCTGAGATCACTCAGCAAATCCTTGCAACCTGTCATGTGGCCTGAGCAGCCGCTGTCCAAGTACCAAACCTGGCTTGGTTGTTTAACCTGCAGAGTGTCATAGGAAAATATTAGTTTTTAGGGGAACTCATCATAAGGATGAGTTCTCCTTCTTCATCAACATTTGTTGATGGACCACTTAGATCTACACTAATATTTCCAATTTGGATTGTATCAGCTTAGATACTCTCGTCATTGACCATGTTACTTCCAACACTATTGGTTTTTGCAATGTTGGAACTAGCAGTGTCAGCAGGCCTTATTTCATCAGTTTCAAGACAGTCTTTGGCCATATGAGTCTTCTTCCCACATTTATAGCATCTTCTCTTTTTAGACTTTTTGGAAGAAATACGCCCAGAAACACATTCTGGGATATCATTGTTGGCCTTGTCAGCAGGTTTAGCAAACTTGTTACTGTTTTTAGAAGGACCAACAGTTTGAGTGGAAGGCACAATAACAACAGCTTTACCTGTGTCCTCTTTCCTCTTTTTAGGAGGGCAGATATCAAATATAGGAAGTTTAATTGGCTTTTGTCCTTCCACAGGTTTGGGAAACTTATTCCCAACTTTCTCAAGTTGAACAATGGCTTTGCCTTTGCCCTTACTGAGATGTGATGAATGTTGCCTATCAACATAATCACTGCTTCTGGTTTTGGAAGACTTACCTTCGTTTATAATCAGTTTTTCACTATTATTTAAAAACTTATTTGAAATCACAGCAGATTTACTTTCAACATGAGACTTACTCCTGTTGAAAGCAGGCTGCTTACCTTTTGAAAACTTTTTTCTCAAAATGTTCAGCATTAAAATGGTTAAACAGGTTTCTTCCCATCAGCTTTAGATCCAGAACCTGTCTTGTTGACAGGTTTAATGTTCAAAGCTGCAGTTTGAACTTGTTTTCCCTTCTTTTATTTGTGTGAACTAGTTATGCACTTAGAAGGCTGATTTGATGGTGAACACATTCCATCATCAGTCTTTAAAACCTTTTAACACAATCTGTCAGCGTTTTGAGGCCTGACAAACCTATTTGTTGAGACCATCTTTCCATTTACTCTTTGAATAAAAGTACTTGGAAGCTCACCAAGAGTGGATAAGTCTTTTTCCAGATTATTTGTCTCAACAATTGAAGCTGCTGTATCAAGATCCCTTCAAGATAGTCTTAGGTTTGAGCGGGGATCTATTGACTGATACAATGATTGACTTTCTGTGCAGATTGGCACCAAGAGTCAACAATCTTTTGAAGCTTGGCATGCTTTGAGTCTGTCTCTCTCTTTTCTTCTAATAAAATGGTGTTGATGTGTTTTACTTCATCAAGTTCAGTTTCCAAATTATGGAAGCTGTCCAGTTTATTAGTTTTTGTTTCAAGATTAGTTTTTAACTTAGAGATCTCAGACATCAAAGCATTATGCTTCTCAATAGCAACTTTTAAATCAATAAGTAAATATTCAAATATTTTAACTTTTTTAGCAGAACTGTAATCCATAAAATTTTGTACCTTATACATCATTGTTGGGTTCCAGTTCTCCAAGCTACTCAGAGCTTCAGCTTCAGCCAAGTCCTGTTTGAAGTTGCTTGTTGAGGGGACATCAGTGTAGGCCATCAGACAATTGTTGTCATCTACATCAGATGATGAATCAGACTCCTCCCAGTCACAAGTCTCATCCATGAGTCCCTTTTGCTTGTTGGAAGCCACATAGTCTTCCAACTTTCTTAGCTTAGCCATGGCCATTAGGTACTTAACCCTCTAGCCATGGCCATTAGATACTTAACACTGTTCTAAATACTCTCGTGCTGAATTGCTTTCTTTAAATTTTTCTCATTGCCATGTGTTGAATGCTAAACCTGTATATAAATCTGATAAGCTTGTATGGGGGCCAAAAAACAAGGTTCCTACTTTTAAACAACAAAAGGTTCCAAAGAAGCGAATTTGAAAATCAGTTCCACAACGAACTGTACAAAAATGGATACCTAAAAACACTGTTAAAAATGGGTTCCTATGTCAAAGACATTATCTTTAGAACAGTCTAAAGACTCACCACATGATTTACCAAATTCCAAAGTACCTAACTATAAGTGGGTAGCTCACGTCTTTCTTCATTTTATAGGTAAATCATGTGTGGTACCTTGACTCCGGGTGCTCCAAGCATATGACTGGACAGAGAGAAACTCTTACGAATTTTCTAGACAAATACTGTGGGACCGTGAGATTTGGCAATGATCAATTCTGTCCGATCAAAGGTTATGGGAGTCTGGAGTCCGACAAAATAACAATTGAAAAGGTTTTCTACGTTGATGGTCTTGGTCATAATTATGCAATAAAGGATTAGAAGTCAACTTTAAGGCTAATCGGTGTAGTATTAGATTTGGCAAAGGGAAGGAAATCCTTGCTGGGAGTAGGAAAACCAACTTGTACCCCATAGATTTAGCCAATATTAATATGAAGAAATGCTTACTGTCCAAGGCAACATCTAAAGTATCATGGCTGTGGCATCGCCATCTATCCCATCTGAACTTCAAAGAATTAACCAATCTTGGAAAAGGTGGTTTATTCAAAGGGTTACCAACTCTCCGATTTCAAAAGGAGCAGTTGTGTGCCGCCTGTGAAAAAGGGAAGATGGTGAGAGCTTCTCACAAGTTAAAGGTTGAACATTCATCAACTAGGGTTTAGAACTTCTACACATGGACTTGTGCGGGCCTATGCGAGTACAAAGTATCAATAAGAAAAGATATGTGTTGGTCATAGTTGATGACTATTCAAGGTATACATGGGTATTCTTCCTGAGATCCAAGTCTGACGCTACCGAGATCCTTATTGACTTCATTCGCAAAATAGAAGTCAAGCTGCAACTATCGGTTCAAACTATTAGATCTGATAATTGCAAGAATAAGTCACTCGAGACATTTCTGAGTTCTGTTGGGATAAATTATCAATATTCGACAGCTCGTACCCCACAACAGAATGGCATAGTTGAACAACGAAACCACACGCTTGTGGAATCTGCTAGGACGATGCTTGCTTACTCAAATCTGCCGTTATTCCTTTGGGCTGAAGTTGTAGCAACTGCTTGCTTTACTCTATTTAGATCAATCATTAACAAAAGATTTGGAAAGACTCCATATGAACTGATTAATAAACGCATTCCTAATGTTAAATTCTTTCAGGTCATTGGATGCATATGCTTTATCCTAAATGACAAAGACAACTTGGGAAAGTTTAATCAGAAAGCAGATGAAGGCATCTTCATTGGATACTCCAAAGAGTCCGTGGCTTTCCGAGTCTTCAACAAAAGAACGAAGACCGTTAACGAGAGTGTTAATGTAAAATCCGACGAAGGAATTGTAATGGCTTCTGAACACACCAGTTCAGGACCCGAACTTAAACTGTCGACTTCAATGAAGTCATCTGAGCAAAATGCTGAAATGAATGATCTTAATAAATTGTTTGAAAATTTTTATGAAGAGTATTTTGAAAAGACGAAATCTAATGTTCCAATTTTGGTTCCTGACAGGATTATTGAAGATGCGGTCATAGTCTCTGATCATTCACACCAACAGATTTCAGAAGAAACAGGAGAGGTCTCAACGATAGATGTACACATGCCTGTTGATAGTGTACAACCAATTCAAGCTCCAGAATCTTTTGAAACTCCCTTGAATTTTGTAAATTCAGAAACCCCCAATTCAATTGATATCCCATCAACATCTGAAATAAACCCCCGAATTCCCAACCTGGACTTAAATCCTAATCAAGACCAACTTCAACCTCACCCTCATACATTCAAATGGACAAGGAATCACCCACCAGAAAACATAATTGGTGATCCATTTGCCTCAGTAAAAACCTGGAAAGCTACCATGAATGAATGTCTTTTCTCAAAATTTTTGAGCAAGATTCAGCCAAAGACGGTAAAAGAAGCTCTACTGGATGTAGACTGGATTGTAACTCTGCAAGAAGAGCTCAATAAGTTCGAAAGGCTGAAGGTCTAGCGATTGGTGGAACGACTAAAGGACAAGTCTATCATTGGCACGAAGTGGATCTTCAAGAACAAGAAAGATGAACACAGAGTCATCATTCGAAACAAAGCTCTCCTCGTTGCCAAAGGATACAGCCAGCAGGAACGAATCGATTATGACGAAACTTTTGCCCCCGTTGCCAAGATTGAAGCAATTAGAATGTTTTTAGCATTTGCTGCACGTAAAAACTTTACAGTATATCAAATGGATGTAAAAACTGTGTTTTTAAATGGTGAGTTAACTGACGAAGTATATACATATCAGCCCGAAGGGTTTACCGATCCTTCAAAGCCTGATCATGTATATACTTTGGACAAGTCACTGTATGGCCTTAAACAAGCACCTCGAGCCTGGTATGAAGTACTTTCAAATTATCTTTTGAAATGTGGATTTAACAAAGGTGCAGTGGATACAACCCTATTCATAAAACGTCAGGGTCCTGATATCATAGTTATTCAGATATATGTGGACGATATAATATTTGGGTCTACAAATATTGAGTTTTGCAAGAAGTTTGCATTTTTGATGTCCCAAAAGTTTGAAATGAGCATGATGGGAGAAATTAAATTTTTCTTGGGTCTACAAGTAAAACAACTGAGCGATGGTATTTTCATCAATTAGCCAAAATACATTCAAGACATGTTAAAGAAATTTAACATAGTCAATAGTACACCCATGAAAACTCCCATGGCTCCGGATACTAAATCTAAACTCGATGAGGACATCTCAGGGAAACCTGTTGATGTAACTCATTATCGAGGAATAGTTGGGTCATTAATGTACTTAACTACTAGTAGACTGGATATTATGTTTGCTACGTGCGTCTGTGCTAGATATCAGGCACATCCAAAAGAATCACATTTGGCCGCTGCCAAACAAATATTAAGATATCTGAAAGGAACTCCAAACTTAGGTTTGTGGTATCCCAGGGAATCATCTTTTACATTAACTGCCTTCTCTGATGCTGATCACGCAGGTGACAAATGGATCAGAAAAGCACATCAGGAGTAGTACAATTTCTTGGTGACAAACCCGTATGATGGTCATCCAAAAAGCAACACTGTGTGTCTCTATCAACAGCAGAAGCTGAATATGTTGTAGTATCATCGTGCTATTCACAAGTGTTGTGGATGAAGAGCCAACTGAGAGACTACGAGTTTACACCTCAAAAGATTCCCATATACTGTGATTCACATAGTGCAATAGCAATAGCTTCAAAGACGGTGCAACACTCAAAAACTAAGCATTTTGATATCCGGGGGAACTGTCATAAACAGAGATATACATCTGAGGGAGAGCTCAAATGCAAAATTCAAGAGGGAGCAAATTTTTTTAATATCTTTTATTTTATCTGATTACATTTTTTTGTTTTTTTTGTTTTGTTTTGTTCATTTTTCATTTTTTTAGTAGTTTAAATCTTTTTTTAGTAGATATTTGTTTTAGTTTTATTTTTGATGTTAAAATTTTTAGAGTATGGTTTTATTTTTTGTTAATGGGCTTAATTGCTTAAAAGATAGAGTGAGTTTTAAAAAGTTTTTCAAAGTGGGCCGGGTTTTTGAAATTCAACTTTTAGTATAAATTTGAACTTTGAAATTCTAAACAACTTTTTACAAACGCCGGTCAATGTTCATCATCTTTTCAAACACTCTCTTTCTCAACCACAAAGTAATCCATTGATCTGTGAAAGATTTCAAGCTTCTTGTGTTGAAATTGTAATTATTGTTTTGTTTTTGTCACTATTTGTTCATTTTCAGTTCATTTTTTGAGTTTTATTTTACAATGTGTGTTTCGGTGTGTCGATGTGTGTTTTTGTGTTATTTTGATTTTATGGTTTATATCTAAAATTGATAATGTGTTTGGATTCATTATGCTCATATGATCTTGAAAATCAAATTTCAAGCTCTATTTCAGAACACACAACATTTATTTTGATTTTGAAGTTCCAAAGTTTTCGAGTTCTTAAAAACCTGAAATATGGATTTTAATTGCTGCGAATGATGTTTCTGGACAAAGTTCAATAAAAGACATTTATTCAAAATCAATTTTCGAGTGTGATGACGTAAAAGGTTAGGCCAAAATGTCCCTGAAATAATTTTTCATAATTTCAGTGTTGTTTGGGACTTAGAAAAGATTTTAAATTCAAACTCGGTCAAAGAAACTGATCGATATACTTTTCTTTTTGATCGAGTTGGACTATAAGGCTTTCGTGAAAACATTTTTTTAATCGAGTTTGACAACAGAAGGACTTAGACAATTTTAAAATTTTCAAACTCGGTTGAAACATTATCGGAGTAAACTTTCAGTTTTATCCGAGTTGGGAAATTGGTTTGATCTAGAAACTTTCTTTTTCATTCGAGTTAGTTAGCCAAGAAATTAGACTATTTTCAACCTGTTTCAGCTCGATTCACAAGTCATTCGAGAAAGTTCTTCTTTCTTCGAGTTGGTCAAATAGTCCTTCGAGGAAACTTTTACTTCTTTCGAGTTGATTCCTAAGTCATCCGTTAAAACATCTAGGTTCATTCGAGTTGGATGTTACTTCATTCGAGAAACATCCAAGTTCAATTCGAGTTTGATATAATGTCATTCGAGAAACCTCATATGTCAATCGAGTTGGTTTTTATGACACCCGAGGAACTTCATGACTCATTTGAGTTTAAACCTTCTTCATTCGAGTTTGGTGTCCAAATTTTTTAAAATTTTCTAAGTATGGTGGAATTTTAGTTTTTTCCAGAGAAATTTCACATTTTTCAAGAAGTTTTTTGAATCTCTGTTTTATTAACATTGGTCTGTTAACGATTGGCTTTGGACTCCTAACAACGATATTTTATTATTATTGTTTGGAATCCCGATGCTTTAAAAAGTAAAACACATATTTTTCTAATTTCTAGTTAAATGTTTTATTTTTCTATCTGCTGAATTAAATTTGTTTACCTGATATTTTTAAATGTTTGTTATTTTTATAGGTTACAAATGACATCCCAAGCCCCCACCCAAAATTCTAGTTCATCAGATTCCCATTCATCCTCAAACTATACATGGTCTCAAAACCAGTTAGATCTGCTTCTATTACCCGACCATCACGCTCATCACCAATCATCGATACACTGTTGGTACATCCTGTGTGACGATAGCAGTCTAAATGATCCTACATTGTGGTTTTAGCAAGTGTTTGTTATATATGTTATATATGGTTGATAGTTATTATGGTTTGTGTGTTTGAACTTGATGTAACGTATTACAAGAAGTTCAAACATAAAGATCAAAGATAAAATCAATCATAAGGTAAAAACATAAGTTTCAATACTAAGTTAAGTATGTGAAATACTAGATTCGAATTATATAAGGGTTGACATTCGAATCTGTGATAGATTCGAATGTGGGACTAGATTCGAATGAAGGCAGATTCGAGAGTGTTAGTGAGGGCAAACTCGAATGGGCCTTGGGCCAGATTCGAGTTTGGCCCATAACAGACTCGAATTAGCCTCTATAATTAGGGATAGACTCGAATTATTAGTAGACTTTTTGCAGAATTCGTGAGTGATTAAGCAAAAGGCGATCTCGAGTTTATCATCAGTTTTAGTGACGTTTAGGAGAGAATCAGTTCGTAGGATCGTTCGTGTGTCGTTCGTTCAACCCCTGATAGTCTCCGTGTTTCGTGTGTGAGAGCTGTTTCCGTCTACCCGTTAACGAGGATTCCGCACTCGTTGACGGTTTCGCGTCTAGATAGATCTCGTAGTGGTAGACCTTACAAGTGGTATCAGAGCTACGGAGTGTTCTTGGTGTTCTTCATGTTCATCTAGATACATTCTAGCTTTCTTGACGCTTGTAGACGGTTTTTCTCTCAAAATCGTATTTTTTTCGTGTTCGTCGAGCTTAGGAAATAGTAATCCGGGAAATACTTTGTGGTTTTTCACGTTTTTGATCGAAATCAATATTTTTCATTGCAAAAATATTGATTTAATCTGCAAAACGTTAAAAAATCAAAGTGTTAGCCGTTTTTCGAGTTTGCGGCGCTCGAATCTATTAGGGGTAATTAGGGTTACACTTAGTTTCGAGTCTAACCAAAATCCGCTCCTTTCGAGTCTACTTCAGAGGGTTTCGAATCTATTTCGAGTTTGTGCTACATTTGAAAAGGGTCTCGAGTCTAATTTCGAGTTTAATTCGAGTTTAGCTTAGTTTCGAATAGGGTTTCGAATCTGCTGTACTTTCGAGTTTGCCTGACCATCGAATCTAAGGACTTTCGAATCTGACTTAATTTTGAGTTTAATTGAATTATAACACTTAATCGAATTTAATCCCAAATAAATTGGAATCTGATTATATTCGAATCTACCTAGATTCGAACGAATTAATTCACATTAGTTTCGAATTAAATTAATTAAGTTCAATTCAATTACTTTCGAAAAGATGTCAAATCTTCAAAAATTCCTGGAAATGGACCACGAGGTCGGGAAGGCAAACGCTCCGCCTAAGCTGATGAAGATCGAGGATTATTACTGGTGGAAAGATCGGTTTACCGATTTCGTGCGTTTTAATGACATGCGCATGTGGGTATGTATCGACGAAGGATATATTCCACCAGTTTCTGAAGTTGAAGGCCGTCAGAAAGTCTTATCATACCAAATGATGAAGGAGGATGATAAGAAATTGTATGAAGCCGAAAACAAAGCTTTCTCGATAATCCGAATGGCTTTGCCTCAGGATATACTGCACACATTTAGGACTCAAAAGACGTCGAAGGAACTTTGGGAGTCTCTAGAGAAGAGGTGTGAGGGTAATCCTAGGGTTCGTAGAAAGCGTACAGAGCTGTTGAAACAACAGTTTGCGATTTTCAAGGCGTTTAAGGATGAACAGCTGGATGATATCATCACCCGGTTCTATCATATGTTGACGGAACTTGAAAGTCACGGGATTGAGTATACTGACACCGACAAGAACAACAAGCTTCTTGATGCCTTACCAGCCAAATGGGCTATGTATGTGGCAATGATCAAGCTGAATGAGGACAAGTATTATACTCAATCTCTGGATGATATTGTGGGAACGTTGCGGGCATATCACTTCGAGCTACTGAAGGCCGAAACTGATTACGAACAAGTCCAGAATCCAGCAATGTATTTTGGAAAGACTACAAAACCTTCAGCGGCAGCCAATCTGAAGACTGCTACAACGTTTTTCACCGGAGAAACGTCGTCACCAGCAGAGACTGATGACACATTGAATCGCGCGTTCTTAGGATTAGGAAGATCGGAAGAACCGCAGCCTCAAGTATAACAGACATCGACATCTCAGAGTTATTCGAAGATGCCCATGAGCGCAAAATCAGCGGAAGAACATTTGAATCTGCTTGCTTCTTTTGTGGCCGCGTACGAGAATTGTGTTCAGGGGAAGATTAACGATCCTGCTCTCTGGGATGAGGACTATGATCAGGTCGACCCTGATGATCTTGAGGAGATGGATCTTAAATGGCAACTGGCCATGGTAACCCAACGGGTTAAGAGATTCATTAAAAGAACTGGGAGGAATCTGACAATGAACAACAAGGGGATTGGATTTGATAAGTCCAAAGTAAAGTGCTTCAACTGTCAAGGTCTGGGACACTTCGCCAGAGAATGCCAGAGACTGAAGGTCGAAACGTACCAAGGGCAGAGTCAGCATCGACAACAGTTTCAGAATCAGTCTCAACAACGATACCTTCCAAGTTCATCATCTGGTCAAGCCTATCTAGCTGGTCTACTATCCAATGTCACTTCAGACAGACAGCTAGATGGTACTTATGACTGGAGCTCACATCCAGAGTCAAATGCTCGGGCTTTTATGGCTGAAGTCATGGAGACTGGGTGCGAAGGAGAAGAGCAGACCACAAGGGAAAATAGTCCGATGTGGGTGGAAAAGACGAATGATCAGACAGTTCTGGAGTTTGCTGCTCAGATGGCCAACGTGGAATCTGATAACTCAAAGGTTAGTCTGACTTACTCTCTTTTTCGTGAATTATGTGCGTTGTGTGTTAATTCTAACGATAGGTTAAATCTAGTCTTAGAATCACATAAAACCATAACTGCTCAAAATGAGAATTTAAAAATTGAAAACGCTAGCCTAAACGATATCAAGCAAGATCTTAAAGAAAAGCTTAAGGCTGATGCTCAAGACGTAATTGTTCTAAAAGACAAACTGAGTGAGCAGTGTGTTAGGATAGAGCTTATGTATGAGCATGTAGAGGCCTTGACCAAAAACCTTAAAGACAAAGACATTGAGCTAGCAGAAACAAAGGTAAAGGTAGCAGAGGCAAACAGTAAGCTAGAGAAGTTTAGGAATTCAAGCCTAAACCTAGAGAAAGTTTTAGATGCCCAAAGACAGTCTAAAAAGCCCGTAGGTCTAGGATTTCATGAAATTCCTCCACCTTTTAATGCAAACTATGTGCCTCAGCCTCAGGAGAAAACTGACAAATCAGTAGACTTAGAGGACACACCTGAACCTAAATCTGAGCCTATAGTAGAAAATACACCTAAGGTGGCTGACACAACCGTCAAGGTTAAGAAAGTCAAATTTGTGACTTCCTCCAGTGAAACATCTGCAGGAAAACATAAAATTGATTGGGCTGATCAGGACGATGAGCCAGTCGCCATAGATGTACAAAAAGACCAAGACTCTAGTGAGACACCTAAGTCTAAGGGATCACACAAAAAGTCCATAGATAAGATGTCTTGCTTCAGATGTCATGAGAAGGGGCATGTTGCTTCTCACTGTCCACTTAGGAAAGCCGATGTTACACCTAAGACAGTGAACCCAACACCTGTTAAGCCCTCAACCAGTGTGGCGAGCACCAGTAGTTTTCAAAGTACCGAGAAACCTGTGCAGGCCGCACCAAAACCAGTTGTGAAACAAACACCGGTAAAGGTTGGACCAAAGGAAGGGGTTAGGACAAATTCACCGAATCGTGTCATTAATCAACCTAGGTCAGCACCTCAACAAGTCTATAGGAGCACAACACCTAGCAGGTCACACACTCCAGTTAGGTCTCATACTCCAGTTAGACAGTACGCACCGGTAAGAGCTCAGGGATCACAGTCCGAAATGCAATACAATAGGAATTACTCTAGAGCTCCACAACAAATGCCTACTAAAAGGCAAAGAGTGAATTTAAATCACTCGGCACCACATCAAACTCCTGTTCAACGACCCAAGTCACCTGAAAGGCGAGATGGGTATTTGAAAGAGTTTAAATATGTGGACGAGAATGGTATAACCAAGTCAGTCATGGCTTGGGTTCCCCGTGATAACTAACCTATTTTCTTTCATGTGCAGGAGATTACCACAGGTCCAAACAACAAGTGGTTCGTCGACAGTGGATGCTCCAGGCACATGACAGGGGAACGAAGTCTCCTTACAGACTTCAAGGGTGGGAATCGGGGGTTTGTATCATTCGGCGGTAACAAAGGAGGAAACATCACGGGTACCGGAGTGGTCACTAATGGGACGATCAGCTTGGACCAAGTTTATCACGTTGATAAATTGGTTCACAATCTCATTAGTGTATCTCAAATCTGTGACAAGAAGAACTCAGTGTTGTTCACGGACACTGAGGCGTTAGTGCTAAAACCGGGATTCAAAATTCCTGAAGAATGGGTATTGATGCGGGCGCCAAGGAAGAATGACTTGTACATGCTGGATATGAACAAGCCGGAGAATTCAATGGGGCCAATCTGTCTATTATCCAAAGCTTCGGAGACGGAATCGGTACTGTGGCACAGACGCATGGCTCACTTGCACCTAAGGAAGATGAACTACATAACGAAGAATGGACTGGTGCAAGGTGTGCCGATGAAGAGCTTTCAGTTCGAGGACAAGTGTCTACTGTGCAAGAAGGGCAAACAACATAAGAAGACAGACAAGTCCAAGACTCAGAATTTCATAACCTCAACATTCGATTTGTTGCATATGGACCTTTTCGGACCTATCAACAAAAGGAGTATAGGAGGTAGTTGGTTTTGTTTGGTTATACTGACGATTACTCACGCTTTTCTTGGGTTTTCTTTTTAGGTACAAAGGACGAGACGGCTTCGAAGCTCATCGGGTTCTTAGACCAAGTGGAGAATTCCTACGGAACAAGGGTTACAAGAATCCGTAGTGATAATGGGACTGAATTCAAAAACACTGTAATTGGTGTATATTGCCTATCAAAGGGCATAGTGCATCAATTCAGTGCACCATATGAACCTCAACAAAATGGGGTGGCCGAACGTAAAAATAGAACATTGATTGAGGCTGCAAGGACTATGCTTTCGGATTCAAAGCTTCCTACCATGTTTTGGGGGGAGGCAGTGAATACCGCGTGCCATATTTTAAACCGAGTCCTTACAGTCAAATCTTTGTACAAAACATGTTATGAAATTTTGAATAAACGGCCACCTAATTTGACTGGATTCGAACCGTTTGGGGTACCATGCACTTTTTTACGTACAAAACATCAACCGAAGTTTGGTGAAAAGGCTGACGAAGGATACTTCCTAGGTTATGTGCCAAACTCACCAAACAAACGGGTTTTTAACAAAACAAATGGTACAGTGGAGATTGTGTATAACATTGAAGTCACAAGTTATACACATGAACCCCAAACTGGTCCGGAATGGATATTTGACTATGATAAATTATTTGAGTCATTTAACATTCCTTTGGATGATAATGCAGGTACAATCGAAAAGGACATGGCGACGTTACATCTCAATGACGATGGCCATACCTTTCCGAGGACTACGTTTGAGTCCACATCCGAGCCTACTGCGACAGTAGATGGATCTCCAGAAGTTGCTGATCCAGAAGCACCTACCACTGAGAATCAGACTCAAGCATCAAGTTCCAACTCTGAGGAAAACGTCCGTGAGGAGGAAAATGTAGAAGCTGAGCCTGTTCCCCCATTAGGTGAAATAGGATCTAACTTAAGAGATAATCTAAGGGTTGATGAGATAGAGACCTCTAGGATTAACAAGAACCATCCATTAGAAAGCATCATAGGAAATCCTAACGAGGGTGTGAGGACTAGGAGTAGTTTAAATAACAACACTGTGTTGTTGTCGATGATAAATGACTCCGTGGCATATCACACATGTCTCTATTCATGTTTCATATCGCAAGTAGAGCCTAAGAATGTTCAAATGGCACTTAAGGATAACTCCTGGGTTGAAGCGATGCAGGAAGAACTTTCGCAGTTTAGGAAACTAGAAGTGTGGGAGTTAGTTCCATTACCTCGAGGGGAAGTTGCCATAGGAACCAAATGGGTTTTTAAGTGCAAAAGAGACGATCGGGGTATAGTCACGCGCAACAAGGCTAGGCTAGTTGTAAAGGGTTTCAACCAAGAGGAGGGAATCGATTACAACGAGGTTTTTGCACCAGTAGCAAGGCTAGAAGCCATTAGGTTGTTTTTAGCTTTTGCCTCCTTCAAGGGCTTTAAGGTATATCAATTAGATGTTAAGAGTGCTTTCCTGTATGGGAAAGTGAAGGAGTTGGTGTATGTAGAACAACCGCCCGGATTTACAGATCCAAAATATCCTGATAGAGTATATCGCTTAGATAAGGCTCTATATGGATTGCATCAGGCACCTAGGGCATGGTATGAGACTCTATCCAACCATTTATTAGAGAACGGGTTTGAAAGGGGTAGGATAGATAGTACTCTGTTTGTTAAGAGGAAGGGAGAACACTTTATCTTGGTACAAGTGTACGTCGATGATATCATTTTTGGATCATCAGACGAACAGATGTGCAAGGATTTCGAGAAGGTGATGAAGTCGAAATTCGAGATGAGTGCTATGGGGGAGTTAAATTTCTTTTTGGGGTTACAAGTTGACCAGAAGAAGGAAGGGATGTTTATCCACCAGACGAAGTATGTCTATGACATATTGGAACGTTTCGGGATGGAAGGAACAAAGTTGACTGCCCATTTCAGCACACCGATTCAAGTGAATCACAATCTCGGACCGGGTACTGAAAGTGATACCGATGTGGATCCGACTTTATATCGGGCCATGATTGGATCACTTATGTATTTAACTGCTTCAAGACCTGACATTATGTTTGCTGTGTGTATTTGTGCTAGGTTTCAAGCGAATCCGAAGGAGATGCATATGAAAGCTGTGAAGCGGATTCTACGATACCTCAAGTCGAAACCGAAGCTGGGACTTTGGTATCACGCGGAGGGAGATCTAGAGTTGGAGGCGTTCACGGATTCTGACTACGGAGGATGCAGCTTGACGCGCAAATCTACAACTGGAGGTTGTCAGTTCCTAGGAGGGAGATTGGTATCCTGGCAATGCAAGAAACAAACATCGTTAGCCGTGTCAACGTGCGAGGCCGAGTATGTTGCTGCTGGTAGTTGCTGCTCACAGGTTCTGTGGATACAACAACAATTGCGGGATTACGATTTGGCTTATACTCAAACTCCCATTAGGATGGACGATCAATCTACAATTGCTATAACTAACAATCCAGTTAAACACAGTAAAACAAAGCACATAGACATTAGGCATCATTTTATTCGTGATTGTGCTGAAAAGAACTTAATCAAATTGGTAAAAGTGGCAACAGAAGATAATAATGCTGATTTATTTACCAAAGCATTTGATAAGTCACGGATTGAATATTCAATTCAACTAAATGGAATGCGCAACCCAGAGTAATTTGGCCTTAGTAGTAGTTTGTTTCCTTTTATAGTAGTAGTATTTCTTTCTTTTTATAGTAAGTCTGCTAATTTAGGATAGTTTCTATTTTTAGTAAGTTTCTATTTTTAGTAAGTTTCTATTTTTAGTAAGTTAGTAGGTTATCTTATTTTATTGCTATTTCTTATGAAAAACAAAAAAAAAGAGAGAAAATCATAAAAATACAAAAAAAAAGAAGAGAATATCAGAAAAAAAAAAGTTAAGTCTTAGAAGCATAGGTTCAAAGTGACGAAAATTAGCACAGTCGTTACAAACTCTAAGTGTTTAGGCTTTCACACATAATGCAACTAAATTCTAAGTGTTATACTTTAGTTTAGTTTGATGTGTTGGTAGGCATAATACATATAGGGAGTCTCAAGGCAAATAAAATATTCAAGAAAAAGTCAAACGTGTCACTAACTTAGATGTATGACCAATCGGTCTTAATTTTTATGTACAAGACATACAAACTTTGAGTCTAAATGAGGTATGCAAACTTTCTGGGGATGTATGGCAACATCAAATACATCTGAAAATGGAAAGAATAGAAAAATCATATAAAATTAAGAGTCGAAAACATTTAATTTTGTTGTACGTAAGTACAGACCTGTTGCCTCTGTTTAGATTCGGGTTAGCAGATATGTCGCTTTGTTGTACGTCAGTACAGACCTGTCACCGCTGTCTTGCTAACTTTAAAAATAAACCTTAAGTCAAACTAAGACACTTTGTTGTATGAAAATACAGACCTGTGTCCGATGTTTGTCTTTTAAAAAAGTTTGCAAATACCAACAAGTTAGAATCTTTGTCTGTGTGCCTTGATCATAAAAGTATGTCTATGTCTGAGTCACGTAAGATAATTTCGTGATAAATAAAAATGCCAAGGGATATTCCGAAATGTAGCATGTTAAAGGGGTAAAATACTAACAATCGTCTAAATAGATATTTCACGACAAACAATCAAAGGAATAAAAAACTCCTAAGTGTGAAAGTTTAAGTACTGAAAGTGAGTCTCTGACATCGCTATCTGATTGAACCTTTCTTAGACTATACTCATCAAAAAGATTTTGTTTAAAGCTTAGGTTGTAAATTTTAATAGGTATAGCTTAAGTTTAAGTTCAATTTTTAAGTCCAAATTTTTATTTTATTTTAATTTATCTTAGTTTATTATAATTTAGTTTACTTTTATTTTTTAATTTTAATTTTATTATTTTATTTTATTTTATTTTAGTTTAGTTTTTACTTAGGTAAAAGGTCAAAAATTCTGAGGGTGCATTCACAGTTGAACTAAATAAACACTGCGTGAAAAATCATGTGCTTAGGGTAAAAGAGTTGGCATAGTTTATCTTGTTACACAATACCGTTGAAAAGGTTGAAAAAGTTGAAGTTATTTCAAAATTTTTGAAATTTTTCTAAGTGTTGGTGTTATTCGAGTTTAGGACTGACTCGAAACAGGGTTTTCGAATCTGTCAGTAGATTCGAGTATGGCTATAGATTCGAAGGTAGGTGTTTTAAATAGGTAACAGTTCTTGTCATTACTTCTGTCTGTTTTCGAATCTACTTCCTCGAATCTATCTTGGCGATCTCGAATCTATTCCTCGAGTCTACCGTTTCTCATATATACGACAATCTGTCGAGTTTATAGCTAAAGTGTTTGATTCTACTCCTGTATCTAGGTATAATCAACTTGATTGTACAAGATTCATGTAGTTTTATACACCATTTTAGGCAAAATCATCGATTTTTTGAAGGTTTAAGGGTCTAAATCGTGTTTTCAAAAATTACAAAGTTTGGACCAATAAATAGTCAAATTAAAGGCACATATCTGTGATTAGTAACTAGTAGGACTAATGAATGTAATTTTCTAAGTCCAAAAAGGTTAAAATCAAGAGATTTGGTGTTTGAGTCGAGTCGACAGTTCGAATTTGTTCCTGAAGTTTCTCGAATCTGTCATTAGACTCGAGAAGGACACTAGATTCGATTCTGTCATCAAACTCGAAAGGGGGACTTATTCGAATCTGTTAAATTCGAATCTGTCTTTTACTTGCATTATTTAATTTAAATTTTATTAAACTTGTAGAAATTTAATTGTGTTGGATTTTGTACTTAAACAAGTTCAAAATAAAACAGATTTGAATTTAAACAAGTTTATTGATTTTTAATGAATCTAATAGTTTATTTTTGTGCAGATATGGCTGTTCGAGCTTTTGTGCCAAAGCACAATATGGTCCTTCACCCCGACCATCATATCCCTGAGGCGCAGGGATTCAGACAAATGCTAGATTTCCTAGTAGAATCTAGGATTGGTTTTGCGTTGTCCCATAATGTTCAGCTTGTTTTACCATATATTCGTCAATTTTATGATCATATTCAGGTTGACTGCTCTGTCACCCCGACAGTGCTAAGGACAAGAATAGCAGGGCAACCGTTGGTGTTCTCTGCTGAAATGCTGCGACAAGTTCTGCAGCTAGGCTCTCAAGAAGAAGAATCTGGGCCAATCGAGTTTCCTCTGAATATTAGGCAAGCGGCCTTTCAGAGAATGGGTTATAGTCTTGATGTAACAAAGGTTTCTTATATGAAGAGTGGGCTAATCAGCCAATGGAGATTTCTGGCTCATGTCTTTATGGTATGCTTTGCGCCAAAGAAAGCCGGTTTTGACTATATGGTTTCGAAGATCCAATCTGGGATTATCGCGATAGTATATAATCGACCTTTCAGTTTCTCATAAATGTTTTTCTCCGAATTTGTTCATCAGATAACCGCTCCAGAAAATCAACAATTCCTGCTATATCCGCGGTTCATCATGATGCTTATAAGGCATTTCTTGCCGAATCTGCCTTAGTCAAATGAGATTCAAAGCGTTGCAGTAATGGATAAGAGGATCTTTGCTGATTGTTCCTCGCACAGACGAATATTGGCTGTTCCAGTTGAGCGTCCGTTATTTGGAGCCATCTTGGATAGGAATTTTGAAGCCCCAGATGTTGCCAACTGGGCAGGGAAAGTTGAATTTCAACCAAGACAACCACAGCCACAACAACAACAACAACCACAGCCACCGTGTGCTCAAAGGCGAAGACAAAGACCATCTGCGAGTCAAACTCAGGCGTCCAGGCCTTCCACGAGTCAGCAACCAGAGGTGCAGGAAGCCGGACCTTCAAATGTTCCAAGCGAAGCTGAACAATTATGCCAAACTCTTAATGAAATCTGGGAGGCAGGTCCTCATGCTAATGAAGATATAGCTGTAGCGTTAGTGGGTGAATTACTTGAACCTCCTGAGGGAGAAGAAGATGTGTTAAGAGATGTTGATGAATATGTGCCAGAACAGACTGGTATTGATGACTCATCATCTGCAACCGAATCCGAGGAAATGGAGGAAATTGAAGTAGAAGCTCCAGAATCAGTGTCTACTGAACCTCATGTTCAAATAGGAACATATGGATCAAGGTTGGTAGTTAACGAAGAAGCTTCAAGGAGTCGAGTAATAAGAGAGGCTGATGAATCAGATTTTGAAGAAGAAGAGATTGCTCCTTTAATGACGAGGCAACAGGCCAAGCGTCATCGATTCATGCAAGGATCATCTTCTGCATCAACAGATCAACCAGAGATTCAGCAAACTCAAAACACTCAACCTCAAGAACCTCAAACCACCTTTCCACCACCACCACCTCAACATGAACCATATATTCCATCACCAATCCGCCCAACTCCGATACAGTCAATTCCATCAACCTCATCATCATATGCCGACAATCAACGATTTCTGCAGCTTAAAGCTCGTGTTGACTTCCAGAATGTCCATATCTTAAGCATAACCAAGGCAATCGGTGAAATTCAGGCGCATAATGCAAATCTCGATAAGGAGAATGCCGATTTGAAAAATATTGTGGCGAAAGTCCAGGAAGAGAACACAGAGCTAAAATCATTTGTAGCAGATCAGGCCGCAGAGATAAGGGCGATGCGCTCCCTAAGAGCAGTTATTGAAAAATTTACAGGCTCAGGGGGAGACGTCGTGCCGTGATCAGAATGTACAAAGACCGAGAGATGATGATAATGAAGACAACCAAGGCAATGATCCTAGCCCTAAAAGTCAGAATGAGCCAGTAGATTTTTCTGCTGCTCAGACTGCTCAATCTCAGGGGGAGCCTAGTCTAGCAGAAGGAGAAGTAGGAGAAGCGAGTTCATCTAAGCCTACAGATTTTGAGATTAGTGAGATGATCGACGCTCTCATGGATCTTGATGATGATCCGATGGATTTAGGTTTTGATTGTGAAGATGAAGAGCTAGAAGAGGGTGAGTTTGTACCTGAAGAGATAGTTGACTGGAAATCAGATGACGAGATATAAGCTGATGACGAGATGAAGTTGATGAGATCGTCGTACAGCAAAATCCGATCACTGATACATACGTGATCGATGGGAACGATATTGTTAACGTAGAAGTAGTGAATGCTGCGTTAAACGTTGAGCCATCAATAGAGGAACCTGCCAAAGAACTAACAAATGAAGAGAAGAGAAAGTTATGGTTCAGAGCTGAAAAGAAAGAGTTAGAGATCAAAAAGAAAATGAGGGTGCCGGGTACTGGGAAGTTGTCTGCGCGCATATTAAGCTGGTTCTTTGATCGAGAACTGCAGCTATTCATAATTAAAAGGAAAGACGGGCTCCAGTACCTGAGACGAACACTGAAAGCTTTCAATTCACTGCCAAAGATCGAAATCACAGCGTTAGCATGGAAAGATCTGATTAACATTGGCAATGATCCCTACGCAGACGTAATTGCAAGAATCATAAGAAAAGAGGGAAGATCAAGGAAGTTTGAGCGACTGAATCCAAGGGTTGGAAGAAGAGTAGAAGATCCGTCACGTATTGATCCTCTAACTGGACGACCTTGGATGAGGATCCACTACAAACCAGTAAGATGTCTTAGGAAGGTGTCTCTCAAGCCTATGCCACAGAATGTCTTGAAGAATCTGTATTGGTGATATGCTGAGACTGAGACTGGAGAAGCGGTCATGGAAGACTTTGAAGAAAACGTTATTCTGTTGGTACATCCTGTGTGACGATAGCAGTCTAAGTGATCCTACATTGTGGTTTTAGCAAGTGTTTGTTATATATGTTATATATGGTTGATAGTTATTATGGTTTGTGTGTTTGAACTTGATATAACGTATTACAAGAAGTTCAAACATAAAGATCAAAGATAAAATCAATCATAAGGTAAAAACATAAGTTTCAATACTAAGTTAAGTATGTGAAATACTAGATTCGAATTATATAAGGGTTGACATTCGAATCTGTGATAGATTCGAATGTGGGACTAGATTCGAATGAAGGCAGATTCGAGAGTGTTAGTGAGGGCAAACTCGAATGGGCCTTGGGCCAGATTCGAGTTTGGCCCATAACAGACTCGAATTAGCCTCTATAATTAGGGATAGACTCGAATTATTAGTAGACTTTTTGCAGAATTCGTGAGTGATTAAGCAAAAGGCGATCTCGAGTTTATCATCAGTTTTAGTGCCGTTTAGGAGAGAATCAGTTCGTAGGATCGTTCGTGTGTCGTTTGTTCAGCCCCTGATAGTCTCCGTGTTTCGTGTGTGAGAGCTGTTTCCGTCTACCCGTTAACGAGGATTCCGCACTCGTTGACGGTTTCGCGTCTAGATAGATCTCGTAGTGGTAGACCTTACATACACAATTAGTCAAACCTATATATTGCTTATCTCTTCTTGATAACAATCATAGATTTGATCCCAAAGTAATCAAAGTGAGTCATCCTATCATTGTTGACATCCTTAATGGTCACCCACTAGGATATCTTTTGAAGTACAAACCATCCATTCCTTTGGTATATTTGAACCAATTTTGGCATACCGTTAAGTTTGTACCAACTGAAGGCAACCATCATTTTAAAGTGACTATTGATCAATTCAAAGCGAAGATCACACTGGCTAGACTCCATCACAATATGTTTTTGCCAAGAAGGATCGATACACTGAATTTCCCAGAACTGGCAGACTTTGAAGATTTTGTTTCTGATGAGGAATTGTGTCATGATCTCATCTGCCTGGGATACTCCAAACCATTGCCAAAGAGTTCAAAGTTTCATCACAATGGTTTGAATGGAGAGTGGTATACTCTGTTTGGGACCGTGAACAGGTGTATGACCTCCAAGCATACATGGACTAACAGAGGCAGTATTCATTGTTTAAGGATGTTTCATGGCATTGCATTTAATAAACACTATGACTATGCACAATGCATATGGGAAGATTTGAAGGAGATTGTGTTGGCCAAAACCACATAAAGAGTAAGAAAGTTTGTGTCGCTTTAAAGATTTATTCAAATTTTGATCAGAGGGATTCTAAGAGCAAATGAACAAATACCAAAGAGATCTAACGCTAAAAATGTTCTGATTATGTGATGATGAGCCTCCACAGTGTAGAAGATGCACCAAATGCTAATGTCATGCTGATACATAAGTCATTGATTAAATATGCTGATCAAGGGGCTGAAAGTGTTAGAAAGTATAGAATTGATCATGCTCCTATAGAATCCTAGGAACCGGGTTTTCTTACCCAGGGAGTTCTAGGTGAGCAGGAACATCAGTAAGGGGCTGATGTTCAGGGAAGCAAACTTGAGAGTGAGGGAGATATGGAAGTTGTGAGGGGTGGTGAGAGGAGTTCAGATTCAGAACGTACGTTATCCAATATAGCTGAAGGAGGAAATGAAGGAGCTGATGATGATGATGATGATGATGATGATGCTGAGGGTACTGATGATAACGAGGGAGGTGCTGGTATGACTGCATTTTCTGAACCTGAAAGATTACCAGAAATTGATGTTGTTGAGATAGCAAGGGTGAGTGTGAGGTAGATCCCTAACTCAGAAAGCCGGAATGTAGCCACAACTGTTGTTAGCTCCCATATGTGACTTAGCATTGAAACAGTCAGTATCCCACTGACAATTGCACACCCCACTAGCCAGTCACCTTCTTCCCAACAAGATGGTGTTTCATTTTCTCACCGGGATATTACACAAGATCTATCCTTAAATCCTTTAGATGTTATGGTTATTTAAACTAGTACACAGCTGCCCGAGTGTACAATTTTTCATGCACAAGTAGAAGATCCTATACACTCTAGGACGCTTGCGTCGACTTCATTTGTTGGAGTAAGTGAAGAAGGACTGAGTGTCCCTGCCAGAACAACCATAGTGTTGGAAGCATCAGGTTGCTCCTACCAGAGAGATCACAATGCCAACTCTGATTGTAGGCCACACGGAAGTTCTTTTTACAAGTTCGAATGTTGTGTCAACTGGAAGTCTACGTGACCGAATGGTTAGCATGTCACCCTTGTCATAGAAGATAAACTCAATGAAGTCATTGGTGGAGTTACAGCGCAAATGACCAGTCAATATTCTGAGATGATGGCGCAAATGTTAAATATTCAAAAGTTGTTAAAGGGAAAGAATCTTGTTGAAGGGGCTAAAGACAAGGATCCATAACAATCCATTGATGAGCTCAGAGACTTTGTTTTTGATCAGTTTGATGAGATGAGGGAAAGAATGATTGGTTTAGAAGCTTATGTTATCACTGCACTAGGATCAATGTTAGAAAGAATATCCGCTGTTGAGCAAACATGCAAAGCACAAGCTTCTGCTCTTAAACGAAAACATGATGTAACATCCAACACTAAACCATGTTAGCAACTATGACCTAATAAGTATTTATTAGGAAGTTAGAACATAATTAGTGATCATTAACAATTAATCAAGATGATTAACAAAGTTCATAAGGAAAAAGTCAATTAGAAACAATTTAATCGGTGCGATGAATCGAGAAATTAATTAATCCAATCGATTTGCGATACGATGGATCAATTCAACTAAGTTCATAATTAAATTAAGATTAGTAACACTAATCATGCATTAATACACTTACTTAATATTAATTATGCAAGACTAAAACAATTCATTAAACAAATGCATTCAAAAGTATTTATGAATTTATATAAAAAGGGAAATACAAGAATACATTCTAAATATAGTTATACAAAGAAAATGAAAATACATGATAATATCTTCAAAAAAAATCCAGCAATAGCCAGTACAATACTAGCTTTTGAATTCAATTTTATAATGTTAGTACACCCTGTGTGACGATAGCAGTCTAAGTGTAGATAGTCTTTTGTAATAGTTCAGACTTGCTAATTACAAGTCAATATATATGTTTTATATTGGTTATTTATGTTTGATCTTGTTTGTGGTTGATGTTTACTTAAGTTCAAAGATAGGTTCAAACATAAGTTCAAACATACGTTCAAGAACAAGTTCAAAGACAAGTTCAAGAATAGTTCAAAGGCTAGGGTTTGAACTTAGTAAAGCTAAGTTCGAACATATAGTGGACAAGTTCGTGGGCTTGGGCCTGAACGAACTTGTCTGAGCTAAGTTCGAACTTAAGCTCTATAATTAAGAATTAATCCGTTTTCATTATAGACTCTTGCAGAGATTAGCATCCAGAGCTAGTATTGTGCACTACGAACTTGTTAATATTTAAGAGAGTCGTTTCGGAGAGATTCACGTGACGGGACGTTCGTTGTTGACGTCTATCATTGTGTTAGTCTCCGGGTTTCCGTGTGTGTGATCGATCCGTTAAACCCCTACCGAGGATTCCGCACTCGTTGGAAGGTGTCACGTCAAGATTAGGTCCGTAGGTAGGTGACCGTACAAGTGGTATCAGAGACATAAAGAATGTTCATCGTGTTCATCTAAACATTCTTGGTTTCTTGACGTTTTTACCTGAAAAATCACTGTTTTTCATAGTTTTTCTGAGTTCTACAAGCAAGGTAATGGGGCAAAATTCACATTAGTTCAAGTTTTTCAGTCGAAATCAGTGTTTTTAGCCATAAAAACACTGATTTAATTTGAAATCTTGAAAAAATTGAATTTTTGGCCGTTTCTCGAACTTGCGGCGCTCGAACTTAAGGGGGTATTCGGGTTCTTTCGAACTTGTCAGAATACACTCCTCACGAACTTAAATTAGGGCTTTATTAGAATTTAGCTGAGGTTCGAACTTGTCAGAATCGAATTTGTCAGATTCGAAGTTGTCAGAAACGGACTTGCCAGATTCGAACTTGTCAAAATTTAGGGTTTCTTCGAACTTGTCAGAGGTTCGAATTTGTCAGAATTTCTAGGAGTTTCTCGAACTTGCAGTCATTTGAACTTGTTGAGTTCGAACATAAAGAAATTCAAATTTAATTTTCAAACGAATTTAAAATTAAATTAATTCGAACTTACCTAAGTTTGAAGGGGTTGTTTTAAATTAATTTTAAATTAAATTGTTTAAGTTCGATAACAAAAAAAGTTTAGAAAGAATGTCGAGTTTGCAAAAATTTATTGAAATGGACCACGAGGTCGGCAAAGCAAATTCTCCGCCAAAGCTGATGAAATTGGAGGACTACTATCGGTGGAAGGATAGGTTTGCTGATTTTGCTCGATTCAACGACATGCGTATGTGGATTTGCATCGATGAGGGATATATTCCTCCTACGCAAGAGTTAGAGGGCCGACAAAGTATCTTAACTTAATAGAACATGAAGGATGATGCAAGAAACTTTATGAGGACGAAAACCGAGCATTCTCAATAATTAGGATGACGTTACCTCAAGAAATCCTACACACTTTAAGAAATCATAGGACTTCTAAAGAGCTATGGGATGCTCTAGAGAAGAAGTGTGAGGGAAATCCAAGGGTTCGCAAGGGTAGAACTGAGATGTTGAAACAACAGTTTGCTATTTTCAAGGCGTTGAAGAATGAGACGTTAGATGAGACAATCGCTAGATTTTATCATCTGTTAACTGAGCTTGACAATCACAATGTCGATTATCAAGAGACTGAGAAGATCGAAAAGCTTCTAAATGCTTTACCGGCAAAGTGGGAGATGTACACAGCGTTAATAAAGCATGATGAAGAGAAGTTCGAGACTCTCACTCCTGAAGGTGTAATTGGAACACTGAGGGCTTATAACTTCAAGTTACAGAAGAAAGAATGAGAGTTTGAACAGGTTCAAGATCCAGAAATGTATTTTGGAAAGTCAAAACCGTCAATTACCGGTGAACTGAAAAAGTTGACCCACTTCATTCGCTGGTCGAATCATCCTCGCTTCGAGGGAACAACAAAAACCGAGCCACGACATTCTTCTTGGGAGAAGAATCCATTCCAGTGGAGGCAGAGGAATCTAGTAGCAGGGCATTCTTAGGGTTTTCTAAACCAGAAGAAAAACCAACTCATTCAGCGTCTACATCTCAAGGATACACAAAGATGCCAATGAATGCAAAATCGGATGAAGATCATCTGAATCTTTTAGCTTGATTTGTCACAGTGTAGGACAATTGCGTTCCAGGGAAGATAAACGGTCCTGCGTTATTGGAAGAAGACTACAATCAGGTAGATCTTGATGACTTGGAGAAAATGGACCTATAATGGCAACTGGCCATGGTGACTCAGAGGGTCAAGCAGTTCAAGAAGAGAACAGGGAGAAATCTGAACGTAGGTAAAAACAAGGTTGGGTTTGACAAATCAAAGGTTAGGTGTTACAATTGCCAAGGATTGTGACACTTTGCAAGAGAGTGTCAAAGACCCAAAGTAGAGAACTATCAGAATCAGACTCAAGGAAGATATAAATTTGGTGGTTCTGGAAATCAAGCAACCATCGGTGGTCTGTTAACAAATGTGTCATCTAACAGACAGCTTGATGGAACTTATGATTGGAGTACTCATCCGGAGTCGAATGCTAGATCCTTTATGGCTGAAGTAACTGAGACTGGGGATGACAGAGCTGAAGAAGTTACAGAGGACACCAAGTAGAACGATACAAGTCCTTTGATGGTGGAAAAGTCAGAGAATCGGTCCATTATGGAGTTTGCTGCTAAAATGGCTAACGTGGAATTGGATCACAAAAAGGTAAGTCTAAACTTTTCTACATTCCATGATTTTATGTGTTTTAAGTGTTACTTTAAATGATAGATTAAATCTAGTTCTAGAAACACATAACTCATTAACAGCTCAAGTACGATCGTTAAAATCAAATAACACTAGTCTTCTAGATATTAAGGAAGATCTAAGGAATAAGCTGAAAGCAGATACTCAGGATGTCATAGTTCTAAAAGACAAATTAAGTGAACAATGTGTCAGGATAGAACTGATGTATGAGCACGTTGAAGCTTTAACCAAAGAACTTACTATTAAGGATGTAGAACTAGCAGAATCAAGAGTTAAGGTTGCTGAGGTAATAGTAAGCTTGAAAAGTTTAGGAATTCGTCTCTAAACCTAGGAAAAATCTTAGAAGCTCAACGGCAGTCTATGAAACCAGTTGGATTAGGTTATCAAGAGAGTCCTCCACTTTTCAACAATAATTATGTGTCTCAACCTCAGGATAAAACTGATGAACCGGTCGAATCAGAGGTAGCAACTGAAACTGAATCTGAAAAGGATAAGTTAACTAAGGTGTCTAATACTACCTCTAAGATTAAGAAAGTCAAGTTGGTGCACTCTACTAGTGACACTATACTTGGAGAAGCAAAACCTGAAATTAATAATCAACAAGTGGAAGTAATCACTGTAGTTGAAATGAAAGAGAATCACACTATCGAGACACCTAAGTCAAAGGGCACATATAAAAAGCCGATTGATAAGATGTCATGCTTTAGATGTCACGAGAAGGGACATCTTGCGTCTAGCTGTCCTTGTAAGAAAGTAGAGTCTACACCCTCTAAACTAGAGTCTAGACCTACTGTAGGAAAACCAGAACAACCAATCCTAAAACCAGTACCTAGCATTGCTAGCACAAGTAACTCTCAACATACGGAGAGGAATGTGAATGCAACACCTAGGATACTTGTTAAACAAATACCGGTGTCGATCAGACAGCAAGAAGTGATTAGGACTAATTCTCCGAAGCGAGTCCCTAGTCAGTCTAGGTCAGGACCACAACAAGGATATAGGAGTACAACACCTAGAACGCCTTACACCCCAGTTAGGTCTCACACTCCTCAAAGACAACAGACACCAGGTAGAGCCCAGAGACATCAAACTGAAATGCATTATAATAAAAACTATTCTAGGGCTCAACCACAAATGCCAACCCAAAGGCCAAGATTGAACTTAATCACTCAGCACCACAACAAGTTCTCAATCAAAAACCCAAGTCACATGAAAGGAGAGATGGGTAATTGAAGGAGTTCACGTATGTGGATGAGAATGGTATTACCAAGTCAGTCATGGCTTGGGTTCCCCAAGATAACTAACTTGTTTTCTTTCATGTGTAGGAGCTAAATACATGTCTTAACAACAAGTGGTTCGTCGATAGTGGTTGCTCTCGTCACATGACTGGGAAAAGGAGTCTACTCACAGACTTCAAGGGAGGGAACAAGGGATTTATATCATTCGCTGGGAACAAGGGATGTCATATCACAATAACTAGAGTGGTCACTAATGGGACAATCACACTTGATCAAGTTTACCATGTTGATAAACTTGATCACAATCTCATTAGTGTATCTCAGATTTGTGATAAGAAGAATTCAATAATCTTTACTGAAACTGAAGCGTTAGTTAGCTCCCAAATGGGAGTTAGCATTGAATTAGTCAGTATCCTATTGACGCTTGCACACCCTTCTAGCCACTCGTTCTCTTCTCAACAGGAGAATGTTTCAATTTCTCACCGGGATGAAACACAAAATCTATCCTTAGATCATTTGGATTTTTTGGATATTGAATACAGTAAACATCTACCCGGGTATATAACTTCAATTCTTGCAAAGTCTATAGAACCCATACACGATAGGACACTCGACTGCACTTCATTTATTGAAGTAAGTGCAGATAAACTTCATGTTACTGCCGGAACAACCTTAGTAACGTAAACATTTGTTGCTCCATCACTTGAAGAGGTTGGAAGTCCAGTCGGATCTACTTCATTGCCATCTCTATGAACTGGCCACACAGACGTTCTTTTCACAAGTTCGACTGTTCTGACAACGGGGAAGTCTTAGTGACCCAGTGGTTAAGCTTTCCTCGTTCGTTACGGAAACAAAGTTAGATGAATCCTTGAATGCGGCAGTTGCGGGAGTTAACACTCATATGACAAGCCAATTATCAGAAGTGATGAATCAGATGATCAACATTCATAAACTTTTAAAAGGCAAAAATGTAGGTGAAGAAGCAATGAAACAAAAAGATCCATATCAAGCTATTGAAGAGCTTGGGGACTTTGTATATGATCAGTTTGACGAGATGCATGAACGAATGCATGGTTTGGAGAGCACGGTCATCACAGCATTAGGTAACTTGTCTGAAAGAGTTTACGCTGTTGAGCAAACTTGCAAGGCTCAAGCTTCAGCTCTGAAGCGTAAGCATGATGAGCATGTTGAAGATTCTGATGATGCTACTCATGAGGGGGAGAAGAGGAGGAAGCTTGATGAGCAAGGAACTGGTCTTCTAATGAAAACGTATCCAGAATAAGAGAAAGAAACAGAGGTTCAAGAAAAGGGTCAAGCTGGAAGCTCTAAAGAAAATTCTGTTGATGCTGGAAGCGGGCTGGAATTGATTCTTTATGAAGAGGTTACAGTTCCTTTGAGTATTCAATCAGAGATTTACAATTTTGATGAGTATGATGATTCTGACAATGAAGTTCAAGAACATACTCCAATGATTAAGGAAGTAGAGAAAGATGTAGAGATTGATTTGTCTGAAGATGGTGATGTGATCGAGTTAACAGATGTAGCTGTGAGAGCAGAGAGAATTGAAGAAGAAGAGGTGTTAGTTCAAGAGATTTTGAAAGATGATATACCTATACCGATAGTTGAAAAGACTGAGGTTATGGTAAATGTTAAAGAAGAAGTGATAGAACCATTTCCGGTGGTGAGTGGTATGCCACAAATGGTTACAGAGCTGAACGAAGTTGAGATAATGGACATATTTTTTAATGAATATATCTTAGCTGGCGAATCACAAAGACAACATCAGTTAAGATTTGAAGCTCAGCAGATTGTCGAAAGAGAGATCAGTGATATTTTGATTCTGCTCAATGAAGAAGAAATTAGCAAGAAGAAGAAAAGGGGCTGGAGTTGTCGTCTAAGAAATTTGCAGAATATACCAGAAAGAGGAATAAGTTACCGTATCTTGAAGATAATTTGGAGAATAAAATTTTCTGCAAGAAGCAAGCTCCATGTCATTTTTGAAGCTACTTAGAGTTCTGGAGCCTAATTGACCACACTTAGCAAATTACGCAAGCTTCATACAGAATAAAGCACAACCTATGGATAAAGTCAGAAGTGAATATAGGATCGTTGATTTGATCAAGATTAAAAAAGATCGTTTTGTTAAGATTTTCTATCCTACCTTCACTGAAGCTGATATGTTCTGGATGCATCTAGTTGATATTGAAGATTTGTTCGATGAATTGTGTCGTAATAAGAGGAATGAACATTGTAGGTTTAAAATGAAGACACTATTTCACTTCATGCACATTAAACTAGTGCTTATGTCTGTGCAAAACCTACAGATCGGTGTTGAAAGGGAAATGAGAAAAATATATGTTACTCCGCCAAATCAGGTTATCAAGTTTTCTAGTGATTTTAAAGAATATCAAGTGATTGTGGTAAGACATCATGCTGTTATGTATAAAGACAAAGATAGAAAGCTGAGAGCTATGCGTTGCATTAAACTGAACAAATTTTGTGATGGAACGCTTCAGAAGGTGATGAGTAGTCTGAAAGGAAAGTTGGCAGCCGATGAGAAGAGAAAGACAAAAACGGGAGCATTAAGTGCATATGATAAAAACCTCATGGTTGAATTTATATTGAAGATCAATTGGAGGCTGTCTAACCGAAAGAGCGTCAGAATTTTGAGATGAAGTTGGGGCTATCAAAGTGAAGACTGAGTTCATTTCATCAAATGGGGAGAATGTTGATATTGTAATTATAGTATAGTTGTATTTTCATATAAATAGAAAATAGTATTTTGTAAATGTCAACAGAATTGACATCATTCATTTTGTAATTGCACAGAAACAAAGAAAGGATTCTAGGGCTACAATATCTTCATTTCACATCTCTGTAATTTGTTTTTGGCTATAATTAATCATTCGGTTAGTATTAATTTTGTTCTTAATTGCTTTATGATTGATTGTTTGATTGATATAACTGGAATTACATGTTGTAAAGATGTCCCAGTAATACTATCAGCACTCATATATATTCTCACAAATATTCAAGCAAACAGAATAAGAACTCAATGATTGCTAGAATGATGATGAAGAAATGTCAGAGAATGTTTTCTCTCAAAATGCGGCGACTGCAATTCAATATCCGTGTGTTACCATTGTGAAAACCTAGGTGACCTACTTTTACATGGGGATAAAAGCAAGTTTCCAACTATTACATAAATTCCCCCTCTACTTGTAAAATAAAGAAACAACTAAACAAAGTCTTGAATTAAATTACCAGCAAATAAACTAATAATATTTATTACAAAAGAAAGCCAAAAGATCGAAATTATATATCTAACGATCTCCCCATTTTCGATCATTGTGGGTGAACTCGGGCGTGATCCGTTGTTTCTGGGAGGCGAAGGACGACGTCGAACTTTCTAGTCACTTTCCTTAAATGAAGCCTCTCATTCAGTAGTTCTATGCCGCTGAGAATATCGTGAATCTCCTTAGGTTTGCGTTTAAGTTCAGGATTTGTTTGAGCATCATTTTCTTGTATTATTTTGGTGAGCTCGGCTCTGACTAATCTGATAATTCCGTCGGAGTAACAAGGTAAATCCTCAAATGCGCATAAACCGTTTCAGTCCTTTTTGGTTCAAAAATATAATTCCCGGCTGCCCTCCCAATGAAACTTTGAACGCCGGGTAGTGGTCTAGTAGAAAGATGTCTTGCTCCGGGGCTTTCAGACCTACTTTTACCAGTGCACTCTCAATCACCATTTGTAAGTCTCTTAAGCACATCACAATGGAGCAGCGATTCATGCTTCTGGTAAGGGCGACAACCGCTGTCATGTGTGTTAGACGTTTTTGATCCTGTTTTTCGATCTATCGTGAAGATATTCAAAGTCGTCTATGTTCACGAAGTCTAGGTCTTTTTCATGCAGTTCCTAAACAGATCTATCTTCTCTGAGAACTTCAAATGAGGGAGTGAATACTCGTGCTCTTTGGTACATATGAAAGTTGACAAGCTTTACAATTTTTTTTTGACCAATATTTGTCCTTTGTCTTTTTTCTCCCTGAGCATCATTTGATTGTACTCAGCCTGCTCAGCTTATGATACATTAGTTAGCTCCATTAGTAAGCATCTGCTGAAAGACCCAGGCCTCTTCCTGAACACCATTTTATATCTTTCTTCCAAAAGAGGATTCTGAAACTACTCTGCCAGGAACTTCTTCAAAAAATCTTTTAGGCCTTGAACAGGGGGTTATTCTAGTTCAGCCGGAGGGGCTTCAAGTAGTTTAAAATTTTTCCCCCTTTTTTCCTTGCCTTAGCTCTTCTTTCAATTCTTCTGGTAAATCATGTACCCCACCTTTCCAATACCAGCTAACCCAATATAAATCACTTTCATCATGGAAGCCTGGTTTTCTCATGACTAGCATCAAAAGAATCCACAATTCTAGTGCCTGAAGTCTCTGGTTCTTGGGCTTGAGGTTGAGGTATAGATTGGACTTTGGGAGGACTTTGTATCAGTGGGGTTTCTTTGAGAGTAGGGGAGGAAGCTTGAATTGATGATAAAATATCTTGTTGTGGCACATGGGGTGGGGAATTGAAGAATTCAAAAGATGAAGATGATTTTGTGGCGACTCGGGTTCAGGCTTTGGAGTAAGCAGAGGATAGTCTTTGTCAATATCAGAGTCTGTATCAGACACTAATATGATTTCGACCTTTTCAAAGAGAGGTTCGTACTCCACCATAGCCGACATACGATCTAAAGAAACCGGACCTTCAACCATAGGCTCGTCTTCTAACATTTCTTGAGCCCCATAACTCTGTTCCCCAGACCCTTGTATATCTACTCCCTCTGATTCTGCTCCCCCTACAATCATCATTAGGTCCTCAGACTGAACTTTGTCACTTCTCCCTCTCATGGCGATCAGGGTCAGCCTGATCGTCACGTTTTCTTTTATGTGAGTCAGCCTGGGGATGGCATTGGAGCTCTATTACTGCATATTCTAAACGGTCCATTCTTGTGTTGATCAGCTCTTGGACTTGTCAAATTAGCCTTGTAAGCACATCCATCTTGTCAGATAACTCTGAACATTGAGCTTGGACTGATCGGGTACCTGGTGGTGGCAGATCCTCAGATTCAACACCCTTACCCTTAATGAATGATAAAAGGGTGGTGTGTCGTTCTTCGACAGCCTCCTTTTGGGCGTCCAAGTTAGCCCGTGTGACAACACCAGTAACACGGAGAGCTTCTGTTAACATCTCGAGATTGATCCCGGGATGGCCCGATGTTGATGGCACTTGTTAGGCAACATCAATTTTCCTTCCGACACTTCTGGCTCCACGAAGGCTGCTCATTCGGGGGTGGACACCACGGAGGCATCGTGCTGTGTGTATGGGGGTGGGGAGTGAGCTGTGGTCGAGTGAAGGATGCTCACCGGGGGTGACGTGTGATTCGTTTCAACATCACGACTCTCGGAGTGAGAGGGTGATGGAGTATGTGCAATATCCCCGTGGAATAAAGTGATATCCCTTTGAGGGGATACCAAGTGGATGGTGGGGGTTGTTTCGACCAATGTACGGATGGTCTTGTGGATGGTTGTCCGACTTTGGGGGTGTTAGGCACAAAAAAGCCTCAGTCAAACCTGTTCTACATCTGAGGGGGAGATTTATAATCAAACCTGTTGATGCATTTGAAGGTTGAAATTAAGGCCTGTTATATGCCTTATTGAAACCTGAAAATGATTTGCAATATCAGTCTAAAGCTGTTCTATATGTTGCATGTGTTGCAACTAAGACAGTTTGTCCAAGCTGTTCTGTCTGCTGAACAGGCTGGACATAAACTGTCTACGCTGCTCTACACTGGTGAGCAGTCTGGGCAATTTTAAAGTGTTCTTTTCTTTGTGAACAGAACCTGTTCTTTGTGAACAGGCTAAACACTTTATGGAATACGTTTCCAAGTCATCATGTATTGTTTTTTACTGCAAGATCAGTTTACAAAGTCGAAGACAATGTGGAAAACAGAATTGCTCAATCTGCCCACGCTGTTCTGCAACATGAAGACAAAAGGATATTTGAAAAAGGGTGACAGACCTTTTTCTTATATCAAAATAGGCCTTTACAAGGAAGAAAGACGCAAAGTTGACATTCCTAAATTAGTTAAAGGCAATGCAACAGTAGACAAAGTGAAAAGACAAAAGTTCTGCACATGTGAAGACAAGTCTGCTTTTCAGAAAAGTGCAGAAAAGGTTATGTTGTCTTTTCAACAAGACTTCTCCTTTTCATTCCGTCCAATGAAGATGTTTCTCTTAGATCCTCTGAGTGAGTATAAAAGGAAGCTTCTAAGGACAGAAAGTATGTGAAGAAAGCTAAGTGCTGAAACCAAGAGTGAACGTGCAAGTGTGTTTTTCATGCATGCAAGCCTGCTGTGTAGTTCAGTATCTGTGTGTCTAAGCTGTTTTACATAAGCTGTTCCCTTAAGTCTTGTAAACACAGTGAGTGCTTCTTAGTGAGTGTATTCATTGTTAACTAGTTTGAGTCTGTCTTAGACTAGTGAATATACTGTTGTATCTGTCATCTCAGCTTGAACATTTCCACATTCAAGCTTGTTTGTAATTAACAAATTGTTGATAATACATACAAACATTGAGAATATAGTGTGTAGTTTTTAAATTGCTGTATTCACCCCCCCTCTACAGCTTAAAGCTATATACTTTGGGAACCTCTCGGGACCTACAACTGGTATCAGAGCAGTTTAGAGTGTGTGTCATTCTAGATCTCTCATTCTCCCAAAGTTTCCATGGACAACAGTGCTGCAGGTTCCTCTTACTATGACAATGGCTCTATGGGCAAACCTCCAAAATTTAATCATCAAAACTTCTCTGGTTGGAAGTGCAGAATGATGCTCTATTTAGAGAATCTGGATGTGCAACTACCAGAGATAGTGATGGAGGGTCCCTATGTGCCAACCTCTGTTACTACAATAACTCCAGCGGTTGAAGTAGCTGCTCCTGAAATCAGGACCTTTGAGAAAGCTAAAGCTCAATGGTCTGATGAAGACAAGAGACTGGTGGCTCTAGATGCAAAGGCCAGGAACAACCTGGTCATTTCTCTTCCTGATGATGTGTTCAAACAGGTTGAGAAAATGAAGACAGCAAAAGAGATGTGGGATACTTTGTGTACCGTCTATGATGGACCCACAATCACACTGGACGACATGATCAACAATCTTGTTAGACAGTATGAACTCTTCTTTGCTAAACCAAAGGAGACTCTCACTGAAACCTACACCAGGTTTACTGCTCTAGTGAATGATCTCAAGGCTGTTGGGATCACTAAGGATAGTCTTACCCTGGTGAATAAATTTCTAGACATTCTACCTGAAGAGTGGAATTACTTCTCAACAATTCTAAGGAACTCAGGTACTATCAGAAGTATGGATCTGGTCAATCTGTATGGATCCTTACTGAATGATGAACAGTCAAGGCAACAAAATAGAAATGCCTTGGAAATGTCCAAAAGAGGTGCAGCCTTTGTGGCTAATGTGAGACAGCCTATAAATCGGTAAGTGATGTGTTCACTCAACCTGATCAACAGGATGATGACAAGGAGGAGGTGTCAGATGAAGAAGATACTGCAGATCTTGCTGAACAAGATGATGAGCAAATGATAGCTATGCTTGTCAAAAGGTTCAACAAGAAAAGGTTTGGAAGAAACATGCTGCAAAGAAGTTCAGGAGCTGGCAAAAAGAAGGCATTTGATAAAACCAAGGCTGAGTGTTTCAAATGTGGCAAAACTGGGCATATAGCTGCTGACTGTGTGTCAAAAGCTGATGGTCAGTCATCCAAACCATACAAGACAAACAAGGATGATGGTTATAGGGTTAAGTACCTTATGGCCATGGCTAAGCTGAGGAAGTTGGAAAACTCAGTGGGTTCCAACCGCCAAAAGGGACTCATGGCAGAGACTTGTGATTGGGAGGAATCTGATTCATCATCTGATGAAGAAGATAATCAATGTCTGATGGCCAACACTGATGTCCCATCAACAAGCAGCTTCAAACAAGATATGGCTGAAGCTGAAGCTTTCAGCAGCTTAGAGAACTGGAATCCTACTATGATGTATAAGGTACAAAATTTAATGGCTTACAGTTCTGAAGAAAAAGTTAAAATGTTTGAATATATGCTTGTTGATCTAAAAGCTGCTGTTGAGAAGCATGATGCTTTACTATCTGAAATCTCTAAGCTTAAAACTGATCTTAAAACTAAATCTAGTAAACTGGACAGTTTCCATAAGTTTGAAACTGAGCTTGATGAATTAAAACACATCAACTCTATTTTACTGGAAGAAAAGAGAGAAACAGATATAAAGCATGCTAAGCTTCAAAAGATAGTTGACTCTTGGTGCCAATCTGCACAAAAAGTCAGCCATTGTATAAGTCAACAGATCCATGCACAAATCCAAGCCTATCTTGGAGGGGATCTTGACACAGCAGCTTCCATTGTTGAGATCAATAATCTGAAAGAAGATTTATCCACTCTTGGTGAACTTCCAAACACATTCATTCAAAATGTGAATGGTAAACTAATCTCAACAAATAGGTTTGTCAGGCCTCAAAACACTGACAGCTTGTGTGAATTTAGTTCTAAAGCTGATATTGGAATTTGTTCTCCATCAAGTCAGGCTGCTAAGTGCTCTGCTGGTTCACACAAGCAAAAGAAAGGAAAACATGTTCAAACTGAAGTTGTGGATACTAAACCTGTTGACAAAACAGGTTCTGAGTCCAAAGCTGATGGTAAAAAGCATGTTAATCCTTTTGATGCTAAACACTTTGAAAACAAGTTTTCAAAAAGTAAGCAGCCTGTTTACAACAAGGGTAAGTCTCATGTTGAAAACAAAACTGCTGTGATTTCAAATAAGTTTTCAAATCATAGTGGTAAACTGGTTTTAAATAAGAATAAGCTTTTCAAAACCAGACACAGTGAGTATGCTGATAGGCAGCATAAATCACAATCCAGTAGGGGCAAAGGCAAAGCCATTGCTCAAACTGAGATAATTGGGAATAAGTTTCTCAAACCAGTGGAAGCTCAAAAGCCAATCAAGCTCCCTGTCTTTGACATCTGTCCTCCTAAAAAGAGGAAAGAAGAGGCAGCCAAAGCTGTGGCTATTGAACTATCCACTCAAGCTGTTGATTCAACAAAAAGTAATAAAACTGCTAAATCTGCTGAAAGAATCAACAAAAATAACTCAGAATGTGTTTCTGAAAGATCTTCTTCCAAAAACCCTAAAAAGAGAAAATGTTACAAATGTGGGAAGAAGACACATCTGGCCAAGGATTGTCCTGAATCTGAGGACATGAGGCCTGTTGACTCTGTTGTTTCCATCACAGCTGTCACAAGCAGTGTTGGAAATGTCACAGTCACTGGAAAAGTGTATTCAAGCTGATACCCATTCAAATAGGGAATATTAGTGTGATATTTCAAGTCCATCAACAATTTGATGAAGTAGGAGAACTCATCTCTGTGATGAGTTCCCCTAAAAATGAACTAAATAATTCTCTTATACTTCTGCAAGGAAAAACAACCTTCCCAGGTTTGGTACTTGGACAGTGGCTGCTCAGGGCACATGACAGGTTGTAAAGAATTGCTGAGTGAACTCAGGCCTGAAAAAGGGCCAAAAGTCACCTTTGGTGACAATGTACAGGGATCCACTGAGGGATATGGAACTCTTAAAGTTGGTGCTGCAGTGTTCAAAAGAGTAGCCTATGTGATTGGGCTAAAACATGACCTTGTCAGCATAAGCCAACTGTGTGATGCTGGCTACAAGGTTAACTTTGATGAGCACCTGGGTTACATATTGGATCCCCAAGGCAAAGTTGTGCTATGTGCTCAACGAAAGAAAGGTGTATATGTTGTGGATATGCATTCTGCTGACCCCACAACTGAAACCTGTTTTCTCACAAGAACAAATGATGATCTAAACTGGCTATGGCACAGAAGACTGTCACATCTGAACTTCAAGAACATCAACAAACTCTGTAAGAAAGAGTTGGTGACAGGTTTGCCTTCTATGACTTTTGCTAAGGATAGATTATGCACAGCTTGTGAGAAAGGCAAGCAGAGGAAAACATCTTTTAAATCCAAACATAAATTTTCTATTGATACTCCCACTCTTCTTAATCCAATATGGACTTGGTTTTGGAACCTGGGTTAATGTCCAAGTCTAGGAGAAAAGATACACTCTAGTAATGGTTGAATGAGTTCTCCAGGTACACTACATGGGTGATCTTTCTAAAGAGCAAGGAGAGGCCCTGCTAGAGAATTTATTGGATTTGTCCAAAAGATGGAAATGTGAATCTCTGCCAAAGTAAAGCAGCTTAAGAAGTGATCATGGTACTGAGTTCAAGAAAACAGTACTGCCTGAAGACTTCTGTAAGAGAAAGGATCACGTCACCTTTCAGCTGTAACGAACTCCTCAACAAAATGGAGTTGCTGAAAGGGGAAACCGAACTCTCATTGAAGCTGCCAGAACCATGCTGTGTGCATCAGGTTTACCTTCATCATTTTGGGCTGAAGCTGTTAACACTGCCTGCTTCACCCAAAACAGATCCTTAGTGGTGAAAAGATTCAACAAGACTCCCTATGAGCTGCTCAAAGGGAGGAAGCCAAATGTCAGTTATTTCCATGTGTTTGGATGTCCCTGTTTCATTCTGAATCAAAGGGACCAGCTGTCAAAGTTTGAACCTAAAGCTGATGAAGGTGTGTTTGTTGGCTACTCTGCTATCTCCAAAGCCTACAGAGTATACAACAATAAAAGAAAGGTGATAGATGAATCTATCAATGTCACCTTTGAAGAGTCCAAGAATGCTTCCACCAAAGCTGTTCCTGAATTAGTTTCAGGAGAACTTAACTTTGATGATCTGATGCATTCAAACGATGAAGAGGACTCAAAAGCTTCAACTACACCATGTGTGGAACCTGTTAACCATGATGGACATGATGATGATTATGTCAATACATCCTGTGTGAATAAATGTACCGACTTAATTACAACTGCATGTCCAGAACCTATCAATGCTGATTTTCCCAGTTCCTCTGCTGATATGTTCAACAGTGGCCAGACATGTTCAACAAGTGAACAGGCTCAAGACAACAGTGTGTCTGAAAATCTTGAGAGCTGTTCAACAGGACCTGCTGAAGATGTTAACAACTCCAGGTGAAAATCATCATTGAAAAATGACCCTAAGTGGATCAAGGTGTCACCGCCAATGATCAAATAATTGGTGACATCAACAAAGGGGTGCAAACAAGATGGGACAGCTTAGGGAACTTTTGTATGTTCTCCAGCTTTGTGTCCCTAATGGAGCCAAAGAAAGTGGATGAAGCACTTAAAGATGCCAATTGGATCACTACCATGCAAGAGGAACTCAATCAGTTTGAGAGAAACAAAGTATGAAAGCTGGTCCCTGCTCCTAAGAGAAAAACTATGATTGGCACCCAATGGGTCTTCAGGAACAAGATGGATGAGCAAGGTCATGTCATTAGAAATAAGGCAAGACTAGTTGCTCAGGGCTACAAACAGGAGGAAGG